>BLKR01010607.1:0-50982 GCA_011170035.1 Teleogryllus occipitalis | reverse complement strand
TCAGCTCAACAAACCCCACCCCCGCGCTCTGCGTCCGCTCTTATATAGCTGCCACCCACGTGACCTGAAACGTCACTGGGTTTTGCACACGGCCCACACTGACCGCTTTGCCAGGCATTTTTGGACATCCCTTTCCCTGGATTCCAAGAATTTGACACGCGGCACGCGGCAAAAATGCGCTGTCCCGTACTTTGGGCATCCCTTTCCCTAGCCCTTAGGATTTCCCAGAATACCTCGGCGTGTCACATCCTGCCTGGCCCCTGGCGTTTAATCCTCTGCCGCCGTCCTTTGTGGCGGTTGCTAACTGTAGTCCTACAATACGTTACAATATATAAGCAGAAAACATGATACGCTCTCTCAAAGTTATCCATTTGATAAATATTAGTATACATATATAATTAGCGAAAAACTAATATCTCCTTTGCGTAATGAATATCTATTGTGTTTTCTGTTTTTTTTGTCTCGTCTCCTAAAATGTAAATTAGAAACAGAAAAATATTTAATGCATAACTACAGAAAATCGCGTTGCAAATTCCTTACTTTACAAATAATTTGTTAATTGTATTATTGCGCCATTATTATTGCAATTGCCCCCGTTAAAGGGAGCTAGAACTGTACACAATGATCCGTAATAAGTTGTTTTTTCACTTAGTCTATCATAAATCCCATCGTTTGATAATTCACAACTTAGAATAACAGTTTTAAATATTTCTTTATAAACTCACGCAATATTTAAGAACCATGCAATGCACTTATAAACAATCAAATGGCCCCCTTCAAACCATTGACAAATTCTGTTGAAAGTCATACATATAGAAAACAAACTCTGTTGAACGTCGTTTATATGTCTGGGTAAAGCAGATTGTTGGCCTCATGAAACAATAATATTGAGGTTTTCATTGTTCATAATAAATAAATACATACACACATTGTGGGCCGTGTTTAATGCAGTTTATTATACAGTTTTGAATACATCCGTCGACACATGTCCGACAGATTGTCGCTCAAGCCGAGCTATACTGGCATTTGTTCCCCTTTTGTACAGCATCGCCTAATAATTTTAAATAGCACAACTATTATATTGCGTCGGGTTTTCAACAGGGCATCATCATCTAAACAAAATAAACACTATATTTCTAAACTGGGAAGAGAGTTTTTTCTATCTTAAAGGAATATAACGATTTTACTTCATGAACATTTTAATGCGCAGGTGGCGATTCTTCAATTAATATTTCACAGAGCCGGTGCATGAGTCAAGGTCGTGAAAGTCCATAAATAAAAAAATGAACACACTTCTTCAATGCTTTCACGTGGCATTTCCTTAAAATCATATCATAAACGGAAACAAAACGCAACCACATTTAAGAAAATGTTGTATCATAAGTCCCACCGGCAGAGGTGGCTCAGTGCATCAACTGATGTCAATGCAGTGCCTCTGACCGGGAGATCCTAGGTCCGAGTCCCGACGGCGGAAGGATTTTCGACGCTAGCTTCTCAGCTAGGTCGAATCTAGCCCTTGTCTGGAAGAGAATTTTAGCCTTCGGTTGCTCTGATTAATAGTTTCTCTCATCAACACCAGATGAATGCCGGAGCAATACAAACGGGTCACGGACCGCGCGTGATTTTTCCTTCCTCTCCCTTGTCCTATCCTCGTCCCTTACACACACTCTAATATGTACTTCACTACCACACATGCCGGAAGATTGGGCGGGTACTTAGAGCTTGTCTCGGCTGGTACCGCTCTGGTTGGAGATACCTGGTTGGGGAAACCCAGCTAGTCGACGGTAGGTCGACGTCTGATCTCGTCATCCAACAGGGGAGATCACTGCCACCTCAGGATGAAACAGCATGCGCTACACTTACGGGATGAATGACCTCCGTAGTGAACGCGCTTGGAATCACTAACAATCAATCAATCATCAGACCCCATTGCTAGGAGAAGATAACTGACAACGGTAACCCGTTAACTTACATAACTTCCACCAACGCCGGCGTCGAACCCCAGGCCCTCCCGTTCTGAGGAGCCAGGGGGATGGTGGCGATAGTGGTGACTGTGGTGGTGGGGAAGAAGCCGGCGTGGCGGGGCGCGGCGCGGCGGCTGCGGACGAGGGTCACTGCGGTCTCCGAGGCGCGCGGCGCGACGAAGCGTGGTGCGGCGCGGAGAAACGACTTTATTATGGGGCCTCGTTTATCATCTCGCCCGGGTCCATTTATCAGAGACGGCCTTCCCCGAGGTGTCCCCTGATCCTGCGAGTCCATCCCGGCCCCGCCGCGCCCCGCCCCGGCCCCGCCTGCCCCGCCACGCCTAGCACCGTCCCGTTCCCCTCCGCCCCGCCCCCACCGCCACGTACTGTCCCGTCCCGACCCCGCCTCCTTCTCCTCCGCGTCTCGTCCCGCCCTGCACCGCCCCCTCCCCCTACACCCTGCACCGCCCGCCCCCTATACCCTGCACCACCCGCCCCGCTCCCTCCGGTGGGGTCAGCCCGTCCCGTCCCGCCCCGCTGCGCCCTGCCTCCTTCCCCGCTCGCGCCCCACTGCCCGCCCTCCCCGCCCCGCCTCGCTCCATCCCGTCCTGCTCCGCATCGCCCAGCCCCCTCCTCCGCGCACTGTCCTGTCCTGCCCCACCACGCTCCTTCTCCTTTGCGCCTCGCCTTGCACCGCCCCCTCCAACCCGCTCCGCCCGCCTCGTTCCGTCCTGCTTCCTCCACCGGGCTTCGCCCCCTCCCCGTCACTCCCGTCCTTCCCTGCCCCTCCCCGCTGCGCCCCGCCGCGCTGTGCCCGACCACGCCCTGCCCCGTCCCGTCTTGTCCCGTCCAGTCCCGTCCCGTCCCGTCCCGTCCCATCCCGTCCCGCCCCGTTCCGCCGTTCCCCGCCCCACGTGTCCCGCCCAGCTCCGCCCCGCCCAGTGAGTGCAGACAGAGTCCGCTGGCGCGTGTTGCGCCGGACCTCACCACCCCTCCCCTGCCCCCGTCACCAGCCGTCGCTCGCCGCTATCTTCGCCGCAACCCCGCCCACGCAGAGGCTCTGCCTTTCGCCTCCTTTATCTTGCAACGTTTTCTGCGAAGTTCGTCGCAACTGCGTTCTCCTCTTTTGCCACTGACGTCGTTTTCTTCGCAACAAACCTGCAATTGTTGTATCTACCTTGGGAGTGATTGTCCACGTCTCTTTTACTTCCTCTCCAGTAATTGTAGTTACTGTCGCCGCTGTGTCTTGTCACCACTTGGGTGCAGCTTTGGAGTTCCTGTGGACGTAAATGCTAGACTCTTCTTACACAGCATCCCAACTCTCTTTTGTCACAAAACCATTACGTATTCTCGGCGCTTCCGTATCATTGTTTTCTAATTCTCTAATGTTCGTGCCCATAGCGCAATACATATTGGTACCTTCAAAGAGAATATTATATTTTATTTAACATCTTTTTTAAAGACGCACAAATCTTCAGCATCAGAAGTTCTGTTAGTCTTATCTTCTAAGCAAACATTTTTGTGTAACTTTCCACATTGGCGTTTTTCTGGGTTCATTTTTTTAGCTGCCTACTAGTTATTCTCTTCAGTTGTAATAACAATTTTTCTCCAACATTTTGCCTCCACTGCTATCTTCCACATTACTTTTAGTCCTCATCCAAAATGCCCAGCTGTATATATTGTTGTTACTATCTATATCCTCTCTCACTGTCCTATCAAGGTAATATATTTTTCCTAGAGTTTTCGAATTCAGCCATGAATCTTTACCTGCTTCTAGCACTCTTCGTTATTCTCTACTTCTTTATTCTGTCGAACGTCGTCTCAATTTCCCTGTCTTCTTCCGCCATCATCTTTCATCCGCTGGCGGCAGTTCCGCCAACATGATCCCCGTTCTCCGTCTCGGCCTTGCCAGTGTCTTCCATCGCCTTCGCGTCTTCCCTCAGCCTCACCGCCCTCCTCCGCCCTCTCCCTTTACTCCCTCCGCCAGCGCCGCCTCCGCCTCCGCCTCCGTCTCCGCCTCCGCCTCCGCCTCCGCCTCCGCCTCCGCCTCCGCCTCCGTCTCCGTCTCCGTCTCCGTCTCCGTCTCCGTCTCCGTCTCCGCCTCCGCCTCCGCCTCCGCCTCCGCCTCCGCCTCCGCCTCCGCCTCCGCCTCCGCCTCCGCCTCCGCCTCTGCCTCCGCCTCTGCCTCTGCCTCTGCCTCTGCCTCTGCCTCTGCCTCTGCCTCTGCCTCTGCCTCTGCCTCTGCCTCTGCCTCTGCCTCTGCCTCTGCCTCTGCCTCTGCCTCTGCCTCTGCCTCTGCCTCTGCCTCCGCCTCCGCCTCCGCCTCCGCCTCCGCCTCCGCCTCCGCCTCCGCCTCCGCCTCCGCCTCCGCCTCCGCCTCCGCCTCCCCCTCCGCCTCCGCCTCCGTCTCCGTCTCCGTCTCCGCCTCCGTCTCCGTCTCCGTCTCCGTCTCCGTCTCCGCCTCCGCCTCCGCCAGCGCCGCCTCCGCCTCCCTCACCGCGACCGCCGGACGTGCCAGTTCATAACTCTCGGCTGCAGGAAATGAGCAGCAGCCCGTCAAAGACGCTCGCCCCTCCCCACCCGCCGGCTCGCCCCCCCCCCAAACTCTCTAGCACCACCCTCCTCCGACACTCCGTCCCCCAGCCGCGCCCGACTCTAATTTTTTTCCCCTCTCGCAGTTGTTTCTCTGCGGAATTCAGCGGAACAAGAGGGATTCGCGAATACGTATTAGAGAAGACACTGAGCGCGCTGAAAAATGCCCGGCGTAAAAAATGTTACTCCGGGATGCAGAGTTTTCTTTTAAGCAATTTTTCCCTTAGGATGAAATGGTAAAGGTTTTATCTTCCGGAAGGGCCAATTATTTTAACTCTGCATGGTGAGACGGCGCTGATTTCCATTCGGGAACGTTAGAACCGTTTCATAACGGCTTAATTTTCAAGAGTTATTTTGGACACTGCGTGCTACCACAGCCGTGCTCTGGGATACTAAATTCTGAGAAAATGGCGGAAGTTCTACTACCACAGGTAAAAGTGTCATGGCATGTAAATTTACTCAGATAATTCATATGACTTAATTCCAGAGCTTCTTTTCTAGTGTTTAGATGAATTAATATAACGTAAGAAAAACATTCACGAATGTTAAAAGGATAAGTTGATTCCAAATTATGGGAATAAATAACAATATTACTGCATACATCAATTTTGAATTTTTATTGCAATGTTTCATTCGTTACCAATTAGATTTGTTTCTAATGTAATGAGAACATGATATCTTTGACATGCAGCACATCAATGCGTATGAACTCTGCATCTCGCACACACTATAGCGCTCAACAAGATAATGTGCAGCACGAAGCAAAGTTGCGAGCCATTTCAACGCCTTAGAAGAGTTGCAAGTGGCTTGAATCTTTAATACCACGTTGATCCACCCTCGCTAAAAGAGAGAGGTTTCTCCCTTTTTTGGCTGCGGATAAGACCCAATTTCCTTCGGATTTACACCTGCAGGATAGCTTCGCAGCGCACATAGAGGAATTTCCATGAAAATTAAATCTCACGAGGTTCCCGGCCGCGGCCTTCTTCCCACAAGGACGCGCGCTATCGCCGGATCTCGGAAGTCAACGCTTTATGCAAAGCCAGAGGGTGTACCGCAGGGGTCGGAAAAGGAGACCTCCATGCTGCATTCAGTTCACATGCCTCCGTTGGGATTGGGCAAATGAAATGTCCACTACTCTCCAACGGTGACAATAACTAATTGAACTTCAATTAAAGTAACTAATCATTAAACTTATTACTTTCGCCCTTTTCGTAAAATAACACGATCTAATTTCTACAAAGCAGAGTCACTACTTTCGGAAGAAAAGTGCAAGACGAGAAATATGCTTTTCATTCGGGACAAGTGTGACTATAGTATTCGACATTTGAACTATAGTGTTCAGTATATCGCGGTCTCTTCTACAATTGGAGTCTCTGGCATTCATGCACTGTCTAAGAAAGTTACCGAATTTCTTTAAAAATTAATGCCATTCTATTTAATTATAACTAAAAGCAATTAGGTATTTCAAAGGCATCACGAGTAGAACTCTATTCTCTTATTTTTAGTCCCATGAAGCTATATGCAACAAAACATCGAAGTTTTAAAATATTGATGTTCAAAATTAAAGCATCATTATCAATAAATATTAAAAAATCAAAATTAAAAATTAATAATTCCAAAACCATCGATGTTTTAAAACCGATTGAATATCCTCTCACAGCTAATGTTAGAGTAATACAGAACATACGGTTAATAAAATCATCCCGTCAGCTATTCTACGTCATAAGGGCATCCGTTACCGCCCCCTGTCGCATGCGGGGCCTGGGGCGAAGGACGAGGCCGCGAGTGCGGGGGAGGGGAGGGAATCGAGCCGCGGGCGGAAAGGGGTGGCGGGAAAGGACGAGACGCGAATGAAGGAGGCGCGACCCGCTGGTGAACGAGATCCTTCCCCCTCTCGCTCCGCTCCGCCCCGCCGCACGCCCTGGAGCTGATATATTTTAAAAAGCAACTGTTGAAGTTTCATGATGTTGCTTCTCTCTGCAGGTTAAATTAGCATATTTATTAACTCGCTCGCCACACCTTCTCCGCCAGAAATAGTGGCGGTAGCGCACCGACGCGCAACGGGGTGGGAGGAGAGGTGGGGGGGGGGAAGGGGTACGAGAAAAGAAAGAAAAAGGGAAACGAAAAAAATGATCTCTTACTTTGCCCGTTTTGGCGGAGGTGAGTTAAGTGGTTTGAAACAACCACGCATTATTAAGTGGTATTAAGCGAGTAGGACTCGGACAAAAGTTTCCTTTGAAACGAAAGAACAATTAATTATTAAAGCAAAGACTGCATTAACTTCACGTCTGGTGAGTGGTGAGAATTAAGGCTGCGGACAATGGTGCGTGGCCGACATTGCTTTAAGTGAAGGCGCTTAACTTCATAGAAGTCGTCTACTTCGTAAGTACTTCTCTTGGAAGTGACTGAAATCAAAAGGGTTGTTTCGACAATGCACTGGAAGTCTAAAGAATGTAAATCAGAGTAGTATATTTAAATATCATCCATTCTGCGTAATTCTGTGTGCATAGAGAAAACGTTTACACAGTCTGGTGATTTTTATATATTCAAAGGATTTATTGGAAATTGATTAAATACATCTCTGGTATTTAGATATCATAATTATGAAATGTTAACTTTATAGCCATGAATTAAAGAATGACTAATTTTTTGTGGTATTTTCATTCATTTTTAAGAAAGAATTGTTGATTAATTCTTTATTAATTAATCTAGTTCATCTGCAAGCTTTTTGTGGTGGTTTGACAAGTTAGAGATCAGGTAGTACGTGAATATAATAAATATAATAGCATATTTTAGTATTATATATATATATATATATATATATATATATATATATATATATATATAATACTAACTTCATGGCTATATATATAGATAGCCATGAAGTTAAATAATGACTAAGTTTCATTCATGTACGTATACTATTATATCCACGTACGACCTTCTCTCTATCTTATCAAAACAGAACAAAATATATCTTGGAGGTGAACAGAATCATGAGGTTCTGTGCAGAAATTCCTCTGAGTTCTTAAGATTGTAGAATTGTTTCACTTGAAACGGCCTTGTTCTCGCGTACACGCCAGGTGAGGCGGACAAGGTCGGGATTGCACCTTCATGTAAAGTAGGTCTATTTTATTATGCAACATTCCGTCTATCAGAGAATGTGTATCGAGATTCAGAATGCAAAAAAATTCGAGCAGTGCTGAACCAAGTCACGAAACAAGGTCGACTCTCCCTTCTTTCTTTCTTTCTTTTTATCCATCAGATTCATTCCTTATCTCTGAATTTCCGTCTCTCTCTTTCTCTTCACTCTCTCTCGTGATATATAATGTTACTTGCTAATAGGAAAAATATTTTCTTCTCACTCGGTAAGTCATCAATCCGTGTTGCAGGAAGAATTAAGATGTTTGCAGTACGGCGAAACACTGGTAAAATAATTTTTATCAATGTTCATATGGTTTTCCAATAATTCCGATTTTCAATACTGGATTAAATACTCTTCTTACACACACAAAATGCGACGGTCGAGAATGAAAAAACACACCAATCGATTAGGTGAGAGATGAGTACGAATCTTGGCAAAAACAAGAATATCGTTCTTTACCACCAAACGTGACTTATAGTTGTTACCTATTTTTGACGTCATATAAATAACTATTCCAAGTATAAATACTAGGTAAAAGATAAATTTCAACCAATAAAAAAGTTAAAATTTGAAAAACAAACGTCGATATACCTCACATATATTTCTGAAACAGAAATCCGTTTGGCAGAAACCCTATACGATTCCGCCAGAGCCAGTTTTCGAACCATCATCCTCCAGCGCGCCGTTCAAAGAACCATTAGCTTTCTCGCCACCAACTGTTCGCCGCCATTACGCGGCGCCGTTCCGAAGAGTTACTGCAAACGAATGACACGCGCGCAAATGAAGATCGCTCTGCGTGAGGCGCCCAGCCCTAAATCTCGCCCGCTGCGCTGCCTTGCTCAGCTCTCGGTGTCAGGCGGGGGTGGGAGAGGGAAGAAATTTAGGGGGTTGCAGGCTGTTTCGGACGTATGCGGGGCGATTCAGTGTCGCAATGGGGGTAGGGGTAGGCGGGTCTAGGAGGTAGGGGTTGATGACGAGGCGACTAGGCGGGAGAGAGGCTTGTGATGGGGGAGGGAGGTGGTGTTGTGGGGTGGTGGTGGGCGGGTCTGGGAGGCAGGGTTTGGTGACAAGGCGATTAGGCGGGCGAGAGGTTTGTGATGGGGGAGGGAGGTGGTGTTGTGGGGTGGTGGTGGGCGGGTGTGGGAGGCAGGGGTTGGTGTCGAGGCGATTAGGCGGGAGAGAGGTTTGTGATGGGGGAGGGAGGCGGTGTTGTGGAGTGGTGGTGGGCGGGTATAGGAGGCAGGGTTTGGTGACAAGGCGATTAGGCGGGCGAGAGGTTTGTGATGGGGGAGGGAGGCGGTGTTGTGGGGTGGGCAGACGGTGGGTCCGATACCGTCGCCGCACCGGTGGGAGGAGGGAGGCGATGGGGGACGGCGGGGGTGGCGATGGGGAACGGCGGGAGCGATGGGAGATGGGGGAAATGGGGGACGGAGGGGGCGGTGGGGGACGACTGGTGCAATGAGGGTCTCAAAGGGCGATGGTGGATGGCGGGGGCGATGGGGAACGGCGGAGGCGATGGGGAATTGAGGGGGATGGACGACAGGGGACGGCAAGGAGTGATGGAGACAGATGGGGGTGGCAAGGGGTGGTAGGGGGATGGTGGGGGAAACGGGGGATGGAGGGAGCGTTGGTGAACGGCGGGGGACAATAGGGGACGCAAAGGGAGATGGGGGAAGGCCGGGGGCGATAGGGAACGGCGGAGGCGATCGGGGTTGGTGGTGGAAATGGGGGACGGAGGGCGCGATGATGGACAGTGGGGAGGGATGGGGGACGGCGGATGGTAGTGCGGGACGGCTGGGGCAATGAGGGACGCAGGGAGCAATGGTGTACGGCGGGGGGTGGAACGGCGGAGGCAATGGGGAACGGAGGGGTGGGACGATAGAAGGGAAGGCGAGGGTGATGGGGCTGAGGCAGGCAGTGGGTGGTGAGCGACGGCGTGGAGTGGGGGAGGGTAGGCGCTCTCATTTCGCGGATGGACACGCGCGTGACCGCAGCGGCCGGCGCAGGCGACGCCACAGCCCGCCTGGCGGCCCGACGCGCAACTAACTGTCCCCTGGGCCAGGCCGCCGGCAACGAAGGACGGGCACACCTGCCGGTACGCGACCGCCACCGCCGGCCTTGCTGCCTCCAGCTGACGCCACTCGGATATCCGCAGCACCAGCGTCCACTACGCGGACGTTGTGACGTCGCCACGCCCCTATTCCACCTTTTTGGAACCCGCCTGCTGTTCCCGATGACTCTAGGCAAACCACTTTCTTTCACCCTGTTTCCGCGCGAGGCATCGTGCCCACTATTCTTGTTTTCGCCTTCCTGCACAAGAGCAAGGTTGATGCGCTGATACCGCCGTCTCACGCCAACGTCACTGTCGTCTCATGTCCGCTGGCACTGTGCTTCCCCGTCCATTGCCAGAAGCCCTCTGTCCATCGCTGCCCTCTGCACTTTAATCGGCCAGCCCTCACATCTGTCTCTCTGCAGCTTCCGATTTACTACCAAAGTGCCAAGCAAATTTGGTAACGGACCTCGACAATGCTTGCCTCTTTAACTGAGGCACAGCTATGCGGGCAGATTATTAGTTCAGCAGCAACAAGTAACACATTATTTATCTTTTCATGAATGAGTGTAGTTTTAACAATAGTCCTGCGTAAATATAGAAGTATCACCTAATAATTCCATACTTTTCTAAAAAATCACTGGGTACGTAATTCCTCACTGAAGTCGTCTTATGTATTATATTTTCCAATAAGCTGCTTTGTAGTAGGGATTAATAGTATGAATTAGAGTATTAATAGTAGAGAGCGCCAAAGGAGCGGACGATGGGTGGGGTGGGAGAAAACATGCTCAGATGCCACTCATTTCCTTGTGGTGCACACTAGTTGGCAAGCTAGTTTGTTTCCCCTGTCGGGATCAAGTTTGCAGTTCTACTGCTCTGATTGCATCGTTTGGCTCCGTCGTTTCCTTGATCACGTTAAACAAGTATTAAAAAATTTTGATTATCGAGAAACATCTTGTCAAATATGGGAAGAAGAAAAAGAAACAAATTAAGTTACTGACGTGATTTTAGATTACTGGTTTGGTTATACCAATTTTACATTATAAGTGAAACGCTTTATTTTGTTTATTTTAAAAGCTTCATTTTAAACATAAAAGGCACAGCAGTGTTGTTGACAATTATATCATATAAATGCTCCTTTGTCATCGTAGGCGAGGCAAAACTGGAGTAGAAACTGGATCAACCGAACGAAATCACTCCCTCCAGTTGTCTAACTTCACGTTTCCTCTTCACCATGCCTGTTTGTGTCTCCCCTCTCCTCCAATGAGGTCCCGCTCGCGGCGCTGTGCACTGTAATACAGGCGCATTGTATTTTTAAAATCAGCATTCAAAGCGTGGTAATGGAATGTCCACAACAGAAGGTAACGGCCGGCGGGAGGAACTGGCGCTCACGTTCTGTGACGCCGGATCTCTCTCTGGGTGGGCACAGCGGCCAGCTGGGACGGTTCAGAATGTTCGTGTTTATACCGTCGCGAGCTGTGCGGGACGTGGGTGTGTCACGCAAATGTTCTGGAACAAATAGACGCGTTCTTTGTGAGCGTCGATCGCGCCTTTTTTTTGTTGTTGTCGCTTGGGGGGTGACAATTTTACGAGACGAGTTTACTAGATCAAACGCCTCGTTTGGCAAAGCTTTGGGTTCGTATGTGCCCTGAACCGTACTCGCTAGTGACTTGTACGTTTATCTCAAAAACAGTATAAAAATTACCTTGTGTGTTTTATTTTAATTCGTATACATTCATTACTGTAGAAGGAAAACTAATTATTATTATTTTTCATAAAGTAAATCTCATTTACACCCTTGAAATAATTTTGTGTAGCATTAAGGCTACAATCAAATTCTAGCCATTGAAATTAACATTCAGATTTTTCATGTATAAATAATTCTGAGACAGAAATTTGAAGAACTTTTCACCAAGTTGACATAAAAATATAAACTATTCAAACACTGATATACGTTATCATTCAACAAGGGGACATTCATGAGTTTAATAAAAGACTTGAGATTTTTATTTTATTTGAGAGAAGCGATCTGATAGTCCACTGTCAAACTAACAAATTGCTGCTAAATTGTTTTTAAGTTTCGCTGCAGTCATTATTTCAGTACACAATGAAACGATGGAAATGGAAATAAAAATTAAACGTACGTCATTAATATATGTTTCTTATTACTTCACTTAACGATTTTGAAATTAAAATGTAAATGTACAGCGTGCGCCAATTGGCAATACTCCAAATGTGATGCGTGATAAACTGACCTTTACATTAAGTTTCTGTAATCTTTACAAACGCGTCTACACAGGAAACGAATTAAATCTTGCAACAATCATGATGACTACGTCAATTCCATTTTAAATAAATCTAATTCTTTAGACACAACTTTTGTAGCTGTGCTTCATATTATTTTCCATTTATGCACTTCACAGAGCACAACATTGCATTTTCGTTGCTTCCAGTGCCTCTGACAACCTGACTACACCGCACTGTACTCTGACATTACGTGGAACGTAATCAAAGACCCTGTGGAATATTATGTTACCACATTACGTGGGTGTAATATTGCCGACCTCAATAGCGCACATTACCACGGCAGCGGCAACCGCTCTTCGCAAGGGCTGCTCGTTAGAATCCGGGGAAAGCATCCATGTTTTTAGCTCGTTATAATGGCGTGAAAGGCGAACAGGCAAAACAGCACAGATCCCACATAATCGACTAAATCATCAATTACTGTACCGTAAATCCACCCTTCGATTCTCCGCGTTTGGCTGCTACTATCCCGTTACAGTTTGATTAAAATTTATAAGGGATTGACAGCTACTGAGTTACAAAGGAGATGAGGTCCGTTATGCCATCGGAAGCTTCAATTTTTGACGATCCCACAACAGAGTTGTCGATGCTCTTTGAAGAAAATTTATTCGCTCTAGGCTGTTATTCAGTGATAGTGTCAGTGACACCTATTTTATGGTATTTTAACGTCCAGGTGTTTTGTCTACTCAGTGCGTTCATTGCGATTGGCTCGTATATTTTGGTGGGTGTTTATTTTTTTGTTTCCATTGTGACTGATGTTACTTTTGAAGTATGTGAAATGGTTTTATGTTCTGATATCTCATATAGTGTTATTAACAACTAGGCAAATTTCGCAATTATTTATTGTTGAAACAGGTTTTGTAACACATTCAGTTGCTTTAAACACTTCAACTATAACTTCAAGTGTGATGTGTGAAGCAACTATCATTCAATTCAATTAACTTGCATATTTGTGAATTCATGTTTTATTCAGTTGTCTATCTACAACCCCTCCAGGGTGGAGGTTGGATGAAACTCTCTGTTACATTTTTTTCCCATAGAGTATTTCTTTAAACAGTGCACTTTATCCAACAATGTATGACTTTTGGAAATGAGATAAAATAAATTAGAATATGATACATTCTTAAAGCGTGTTTTAATACTTAACATTCTACTCACTGTTTCTTTGCAAAGGCTGTTCGTCTTATTGGGCCATAACGAATTCATCTGAGAAAAACTCGTTCTACTGAGGCATCAGACCTAAGATAGTGGCTTAAACTTAGCATTCAATAAAAATTTTTGAGAGTTTACAAGACATTTTGAATGAATTGGAACAATTTTTATTTTACATATTGTGGTATTATTACATATTTTCACATATTTTACCTAAAATTCCATATTTATTACATATTTATTTAGATTTTAATATATTTAAACTTTTGAAACGGAACATTTCAGATGTGACTTTGCAATATATGTTACTAGAATCATCCTTCTTAAAAAGCAATGTAATGCCACCGCGCTTCCATGATCTAAGGACCTTCGCTGTAAATTCTCAAACTTACGCTCCCTCCTCCTTGCTTCTTAGAATCAAGGATGAGCGGGTGTTTGTGAGGCAGAAGTAATTTCAACCACGTCATGTTTCACAGAGCCAACGCGTAACTTGATCGAAAACTAACAAATATCTTTTAGAGGTCATTGTCATATCGCGTTATGGGATTTGGGAGCGGGGGGTCCTCTAACCTTCCTCCCCCTCTGCAGTCCGTTACTGGCTACACGGTACTATTCACTTAAGCACCGGCTACTCGTAATCATGTACAACTAACGTTCTTTATTTTTGGAATAAAATTCTTTATGTATGGTACAATTGCGTCTAGAGGTAGAACTATCATTCAGCCCCTCCGAAACCGTGTTAAAATCTGATCGACTAAATTATTTACTCGAAAAATGCTTGTGTATACCAATTTTAAACACAATAATTAATTTTTATTTTACATATTTTATATTTTCCTTCCATGTATTGGAAAATATAAACACATATGTATGTACAGTCGACTCCGGTTATATTGAACTTCTGGGGACTAACATTTTAGGTTCACTATATCAGAGGTTCACTATATCCGATGATGTCAAAATTAAATAGAATTTCTTCACAATGATTGATTTTATTAATATAGAGATATAGCAACATTTATTAAGAAGACGAACTAAAGATTTCAAAGTTTTTTATTTATCCTTAAAAAATCGATTATTATCAATTGTTCGATTCGTAGATTTTCCATTAATAATTTCTGTAGCTCCTTCTCCAGAGTTCGTGTTCTCTCCACACTTGATTCTGCGTTGCCCTCTGTGTCTAAGTATCGTAATGCAGTATTGACACCTTTTAATGTCTCCTGCACTGCTGGAACACCGTCCCAGTCTCCGAAGGACCTTTTACTCGCCTAATAACATGTGAGATTTATTTCCACGATTTCTTTCCTAGGTTAACTATAGCCGAAGTTCAGGTTCACTATAACCGAATCTTATGCTTATTTGTAATGTAAGTAAACGGGACGAGTGACGTAAGTTCACTATAATCGAGGGTTCATTATCTCCGAGTTCACTATAACCGGAGTCGACTATACATGTTTTGCTTTTTTATTACAATAATTCCGTTCCCTACTGATAAATCTTAGACGCGCCAGCGAAGCGCGGCGCGGCGCGGCGCGGCGGGCGGTTGGAGGCGGCGCGACCCGGGGGCAACCGAGGCGTTTGCGGCGCGGCGCGGCGCGCCCACGCGATATTTACAGAGCGCCCGGCGCGGCGCGGTGCGGCGCGGACAGCGCGCTATCGTCAAACGCGTCCCGGAGCGCGCGATGTGCGCGACCTCGGGCCTCCCCTCCCCGTCCGCGCCGAACGCCACACGCGCTTCGTCTGCGAGAAAGAGTCCTGCACCATCATGGAAATTCCGTCGCTAGGATTTTTTGAGCCATTCGTTATTCCTGGCAGGTCAACTACTGAGGTCATTCGTCCCGTAAGTGTAGTTCATATTTTTCCTTGGGAGGTGGCGGTCACTTACCGTCGGCTAGTGGGGTTTCGGGGACGGCAGGTAGGAGAGCGGGGTTTTCCCCAACCAGGTTTCTACCACCAGCGGGGCACTGCTTCAACCGGAACAAGCTCTAAGCCCCCGACCGGTCTCCCGACATGTGTGGTAGAGTAGTGCGTGTAAGTGTAAATATGTGTATGAAAAGGGGTGTGGATAGGACAAGGAAGGGGAAGGAAAGATCGTGCACGGTCCGTGGCCTGTTTGTTAGGGTACTTCTCCGGCATTCGCCTGATGTTGATAGAAGAAACCAAGGAAAACTACCGATAAGAGCAGTCGGCCTCTAGAATTCTCCACACAGTGGCTGAATTCGACCAAACTATTTAGCTAGTATTGAAAATCCTGTCAACGTTGGAGCTAGAACAGTACTTTCCAGTGCAAGATCCGGCAGTGACATCAATTGATGGCTTGAACCACGTAAGGCGGTCCTAGCCTGAAGTGTTAAAGAATGTTGATGTGTTCACTTCAGTATGTTATCTTATCCCTAATTATTGTATATACAATTTCATTAATTATGTAAATTTAAAAATCCTATTATTTATCTATTCAAGAAAACAACTTATTTTGGTTGTGATTAAGATGTACGTTGTACGTGTATGATAAAACGTCCGGTAAAATTACAAAACTGACCACATGGAAGAGGCTCGATGCTATGAACATGCTGGTACAAACTCTTCAATTTTCAACTCTTAATTAGTTTTAATCAGATCCATTAGTGCAAGCATGACAAGGTCAGGGGCAAGACAACAGCTCACTACAGTTCGCGGGCTCTTCGCCTTGAGCAACTGGCGCGAGGTTTAAAAGTTAGGGTTTTACTTATTGCCCCACGATGGCGGTTCGTCCCTGGACACCTGACCCATGATTCAAATATAGCTAAATCAATTCTCATTTCCTCTACTAAAGCAAAGAAATAATCATTCAATCGGATTGCAGATTTCAGATTTTCATTTGAGAGTAAAAATTAGCCTTTTTTAAATTGAAAGTATCTTGAATTCGTAATCCTCTTACTTAAGACTGCAGTAATTGCATTAATTTCCTATGTTCACGTTAAGACGTTTAACAAAGATTATTTTTGGTAAAAGAGTTGTCCGCCCATAAGCGAGAACTGTTAATATTTAGAAAATTGTTAATTTATTACACATCATCGTTGTATAAAGAAATAGGCGGGCGCGGGAACATATTCCTTCAACATGGGACCATATGTTTTTACTTCTGACATCCTATCTCCACAACAAGTTGATGTACTTTGATAATTATTTTTGTACATTAAACACAAATGTATTTTCTAGAGAATGAACTAGAATGGTAAAGATATTGAGTCAATCCATTTTAAGTGGTCCAGCACTGGTCGCTCATCTCGAAAAAAAATATATTTTGTACATAAATTTCTTTTTGTTTTGGCTGTTCAAAAACATCTTTGATTTATTTCTATCGAATCTGGTTTACAAATGGTGGCCATTTTTGTTTGACGCCGTCCGCTATTTTTCGCGTTTATAGACATTTACTCTTTTCCAAATTTTTCAGCTCTGGGTTGTTCTAGCATTCTAGAATAAAGGTATTTGATTCAGTATAATACGGCCAACAAACCAAAATATTATTTTCCTAACTTCTGTTTTTATTTGAGAAACATTTGCCACTAAATGTACGGAACGCGAATTTCGATTTTCGGAGAGTAATTTCTCAAAGAAGGAACAGAATATCAGAATTATTTTTTTTCTGTGCTTTTACACATAAAATTGCAGTTAATTTTTGTAAAATTCCATTGGTAAGTAACGTACCCCTTGAAAATTACACCCTCTTAAAAATTGAAATTTTGGATTTTTTCCAAATTTTCAAATGTAATATCTCTTTTAGGGACCATACAAAAATCTGACAATTGCAAACATGCTAGACCTCTATGATACCAAACTTCAGTAAAATTTCAACATTTTTAATTTAACTTAAAGTACTTTTTTTTAAATTGTAAACTTTCGGAAGAAATGTTTCATTTCCACATCGAGGATACGTTGTGACAAGTAGTAATCAAATTATTTTGAAGCTATTTTAAACTAGAATACATTTTGATTTAAAATAATTAACTTTATTATTAATAAACAAAAACTTATTAAATTCTGCACTATTTAAAATGGATTGAACCTATTGTGAAATCTAAGAGTCAAGATATGATTATTTCAGAAAAATTATTGTTTAAAAGAATATTCTGGAGATTTCAGTTCATTTATCTGAATCGTTTAGTGACACATTAACTATTCTTATCCAATCTCTAGAGAAAATCATGGGTTGCAAGCTACATGAAGGACTATAGCAGTATTTTATGGTTTATGATTTGTGATGTTTCACTTTCGCAATAGAGGAAAATGCATCTGAAGTTCACTCACTAAGGGTTTGACAGTTGGCAATGGGGAACGTGGCCCATGCGCACTCATTTAAAAAATAGTATTTGTTCAAAATTTAAGAAATATATAGAGATACGGTTGTAAGCATTTCAGAGAGAATAAAACAGAGCACATGACTGTATAAAAATTGAAAAAGATGACATTTCACGGTTTTCCATCATTTTGAGGTAGCCAGCTACCTTAAATAGTATTCCTTGTTTTCAGTTCAGTGTTTCGTTTCCTCCAGATGCACGTCAGTGAGACGGCGCGCTTGCGTCCTTCGAATATTGACGACCCTTCGTCGCGGCCGCCCCGAGAGGACCCTACCGCGAGCAGCACTCCGATCGTGAGTGGTGAGCAAAGAAACAGACGCGCATGCAAAGGGATCGACAAGCGAGGGTCCGCAGGCTCCGGCGGTACCCGCCCCTCCTGCCATTCAACTCGTCAGCCCTAACGAAACCCTCTTCGCAAGACCCTCCACGTGTGACGAGTCGTGCACACACGACACGTGTGCGGCCTACGTTCACTAGATCGAGGCGAATTTGTTCTTGTCCATCCCTCTTGCTGGATGTTGAAATTGTTCTGTGCATACAATTTCGGTTTCTTTGAAAATACGCATCGTAACTATGTACACAGTGTACACAGGGTGGCTGCATGACAATGAATTCTGTCCTTATAATATGACTGTCAAATATGACGTGTAACAATATAAAATTGGTTTGGAGGGACAAAAGTACATAAGACACGACAGTGAATTCCGATGTCGTGCCCTGATGCCATGACGGAAAATACATAAAATCCAAACCGAGAGCGGTAGCTCAGTGATGTCACTGCAGCGCCTCTGACCGGGAGGTCCTAGGTTCGAGTCCTGACGGCGGCAGAATTTTCGACACTAGCTTTTCAGCTAGGTCGAAATCCGTCGCTGTCTGGAGGATAATTCTAGCGGCCGGCTGCTCTGATCGGTAGTTTTCCGTGGTTTCTCCGATCAACACCAGGTGAATGCCGGAGCAGTACCCTACCACCAACGGGCCACGGACCGCGCGCGATCTGTTCTTCCTTTTTCCTTGTCATATCCTCGCCCTTTACACGCACACACACACTAACATGCACTACACTACCACATATTCCGGGAGACCGGTCGGGAGCTTAGAGCTTGTCTCGGCTGGGGCGGTGCCCCGTTGGTGGGAGAGTCCTGGTTAGGGGCAAACCCCACTAGCCGACGGTAGGTCGGCGCCGGATCTCGCCATCCAGCGGGGGAAGATCACCACTCTCCCGAGAAAAAATATGCACTACACTAACGGACCTAACGAACAAAGCAATTGACGTGCCCGGAAACACGAACAAATCAATCAATCAATCAAACATAAAATCCAAATTCAGAACAATGAGTGAAAGAACGTGTAAGTTATTTGAATGCCCGTTTGGTATTAAATAAATATGTAAAAGAGGACGAAATTCACCTGACCTACACCAATCTAATAATAATCAATCAACTTTATCAACATAGTGGAAGTATGGAAAAGCACTAGCGAGCTGCCTCTGAGCCAACAGCCCGTCTCACGTGGTGGATCGCTTACGTGACAAAATGCACATATCGAGTAACTTCAAAGATGGCTAGTCAGCTCCTTCGTTAAGTGGTGGCTGAGGCGATTTAAACGCACATCGTCGACCACAGACTAACAGACGGACGGACGGACGGGCGCACAGACGGAGAGGCAGACGTTTTGCCGTCAATCGATTTTTCGATATCATTGACACACAAAACATGGATTTGTTACAGGAAGTAATTTACTGCATACAGGAAGAGGACTTATCCAATTTTTTGTTACCAGAGCCCAGCAGTAAGAATATTTCTGTCGGAAATCGCCGACTTTCGTCGCCCGATGACAATACTTTCTATTCTTACAAAGGCGCGAAAGGAAAAATGAAGAATAAAAAAGAAAGCAATTCCAGAGCAGATCTGAGGCAGGTCGTACGCGAAGCAAGGGCGCGCATTCACACGCATTGGGCGAGCGAGCGAGCAATCGGAGCAACCCGCGGGGTCGCCAGCCTGTCGTGGAGCGCGGCGCCGGGATTATTTCCGCGCGCAGGGGCCTGCCGCCAGGGGGCGATGCAACGGGAAGCAGTTTGATTACACGGCTCTTTAACCAATGCACAGTCACAGGGCCCAACGACGCGGTGGATGAGAGGTGCCTGCCTCTACTCTCATCCTTTGCATCTCTCTTTCCACACGCAGGTGCCGAGCGACATGTCATTCCTTTTTTATTTATTAATGAAGAGAAGGAATCTACGAGGACATAGTTAATTTTGTAAGCAGTTGATGACATCATCAGAGTTCTACTTTCTCTCTTTTCCTTTTCCATTTTCATAGCTTGGCTCCGCTGGTTGCTTTCTCATTCCATGCATGGAACAATAATAGATAATACTAGATTCTTTACTGAGCAATTCTCTCATTGACCACTCAGAACTTATGGAGTAGTGTCTCAGAATAAATGTTTCAAACTTCTACTCGTTTTGTAGAGAATGGCATTGTCATGTTCACAATTTATGCATGCCTCAGAAGTTTGTAAAGTTTCTTCTGAATAACATGCACATGAAAGAATGCATGTCAAAGAGAATCCCCACACGTCTTTGAAACATTTGCATTCATCAAGGTCAGTGAACAGCGTCGGTATTTCCCTTCCACATCGGAGACGCCCCTCCCTGCAGGCACGCGCGGCGCCTTCGGATCCTTTAACGCCGCTCGCGCCTCGTCGCTCATCATCTGCTCATTTTCCAGGCGCCGCGCCGCGCCGCGCCGCGCCGCGCCCCATTCTGCCCTGCACCGCCCCGCCCCACAGCTCCTCGTCATCCACGCCCGGCCCGCCTCGTCCCCCCTCGCCCCGCCCCCTGCCCTGTACCCCCTGCCCCGCTCTCCCCGCCCTGCCCTGCCCTGCCCTGCCCTGCCTCGCTCTGCCCCGCTCTGACCCCCTGCCCGTCTCGAACTGCCCCGCCCTCTCCGCCTTGCCTTTCGCCGCCTCGCTCTGTCCCGCTCCTCGCTCTGTCTTGCTCCTCGTCTGTCTCGCCTCGCACTGTTCCGCCTGCTCTGTCCCGCCTCGCTTTCTGTCCTGCCTCTGTCTGTCCCGCCTCTCTGTCCACCTCGCTCTGTCCGCCTCGCTCTGTCCCGCTCTCCTGTGCCTCTCGCTCTGTCCCGCCTCGCTCCTGTCGCGCTCTCGCTCTGTCCCGCCTCGCCCCGCCTCGCCCTGCTCGCCCCGCCTCGCCCCGCCTCGCCCCGCCTCGCCCCGCCTCGCCCCGCCTCGCCCCGCCTCGCCCCGCCTCGCCCCGCCTCGCCCCGCCTCGCCCCGCCTCGCCCCGCCTCTCGCCCCGCCTCGCCCCGCCTCGCCCCGCCTCGCCCCGCCTCGCCCCGCCTCGCCCCGCCTCGCCCCGCCTCGCCCCGCCTCGCCCCGCCTCGCCCCGCCTCGCCCAGCCCGCGCCTCCGCGGCGCTACTACCCTCCCGCACGCAGCGCCGCTCTGCGGAGCTTCGATAAATTACGACTCCAGGAGACACTGATGGGGCTGCCGCCTCCGCCAGTCCAACCACCGCCACGTTCACAATCTCTACCCCGCGTCTCTGCTAACACCACCCTAGCCTTTCTAGCGCCGCTTTAAGAACCTTAGTACGCCAGAGAACAGTTCAAGAATCGATAGCACTGCAGCTCAAATATATGATTGTTCCGTTAACAGATATACAGTGCGTCAGGGAAGTCTCTCAAAATCACAAGCCAAAATATTCACCCTTCACAAACCCAAGCCACCACCCGCACTTCTCATCCAATGGCTTCCAAACCAAACACCAATAAAATATCTAGGACTAACATTAGAAACAAAATTGACATGGGAAGGACACACAGATCCGAATCAGAGAGTCCTGTTAAAAATTGAATATAAGTTCATAACAAGCAGATCACTGAGAAACAAGAGAAGAGACAACACTTCCAGCGTCTATTAGGATTGTGGTGAGTACGCAATTTACGTTTTCATTTGTTCCAAGCTGCAGTTCGTGCTACGAACATTATTTCTGTTGCCAGCACCCTCAGCCAGCCACTGGTGTCACCAGCCACTTCGGAGAGATATTGGGGCAGATTATCATTGGCGCAGATTAAATAATTAGAAATGCAATGTTTACTCCACACAGCTCCGGACTGTGATAAGTACTGCACAGTTTAGCGCATGTTGCAATTCAGATTGCAGCAGTTAACATTTTAGTTCTTCTGGTCTACATTACTAACGAACGTGGTTTCATTTAACCGATTTCAAAAACGTACAATATGATTTACAAAGTATTGTATATTCATAGGGCCACAGCTAGTACCATTGTTCTCTCAATATACAGGATACCATTGGAGAAATGGGACGTTCCTTAATTCTTTATCTGAGCAGAAATGTACTATGCTTAGTATATTTTGCCTCATATCGACCTTCACAACATCTCTACATCTCCGCGAGTTCTTAGTTCATGTCTCTACTTAGACATTTTTCTATTCGCCTTGAACTATCCTACTTTTTCTATTTCCCGATTTAAGGCTCCCGTTTCTACTTCCAAGCCCCGCCACCCCCCTACAGTCCTCTGTCAAACCCCCACTACAAGTCTCGCCTCATACAGTGACTCATCTTCAGAAGCAACAAAACGGTGCCACGGTGCAAATCCCTGAAGCAGGTGGATCTTAAGGCGATTGCCTTCCAGTTTGATGCGCCACTGCGTCGCGGCGCGTGCGCGCAACTGTAGCATGCGCGGGTTGCTTGCCACAGTCGCAGGCTCATTCCGCTCGACAGTGCAGACAGGAAGTTGGAAGAGATGATGTTCGGAAATATTGAGTAATTAAATGAAGTTCATGAATCATTTACTTGAGAAATGAGGGCCAGTTATTGGTAAGTCTATTTATACTTATAGCTTTCCACGTGGGGAGAATGTGCCTACGTCCCCACAAGATGGAGTGCAGTAGAGTTGATGTAGTTATATATGCACTTTATTAAATGGAATTATCGCGCTTAAACAATTCGTCCTAAGGACCTGAATTGTATTTAGTAACTTCAAAACTCGTACTTGAGATCATTTAATAAAGAAAATATCTTTTAAAAGTTTTATTTGAGTGGCATTAAAAATTAATGGAGCTCTTATCGATGAGTTTATCCGGAATAGAGTATTGAATAATGATTTTTGCCGTTTCCAAGAAATGGTTATGTGATATCTTTCTGCTAGGAAAATCCATAAAGAAATTATGGTCTTTTCAGACTTGGACAAAGCACACTGACCTTCGATGAGCTGATCAACCATGGCGTACACGTGGGTAGTGGCTTCATCCGTCATCACCCAGCCGCCAGTGGTGATCTCCAGGCGGCCTTGCTCCAGCAGGTTGCGCACCACTCTTCGTTTGGTCGGGTGCGCGCTGCAAAAGACAAACCCTCCGTCAAAATACAGGAATATTTTCGCCATTTGTAGAATTTACAGTGTGTTGAGTACTACCGTTCTAGTGTATTGAGTAGGTCGGTGGTCTCAGGATAATTATAATCACTTTCGTCTTTAGTCAGAAAATTGTCTAATATGGAACGATGATGTAATGATTAATATTAATATATGATTTGATTTGAAATTACGATACGAAGGAACTAGGGAGTATCACGAGCTTCAATCGAGTGTATTAATTAATACCCATTTTATCAAGAATCATGCAGTTATTTTTATAGAACTAATGATAACTGTTAAATGTTGAACTATTTCATTGAACTGTGACGTGATAGCTGATATTTAGCCAAAGTATCCTAACGAGCAGCCATCTAGATGTCCTAGTTGGCACAAGAAAAGTGATGTATGAAATTTCGTGTTTTTAACTGGAAACGATTTTATCCTGCAAGTAATCGTTTATTTTACGACCAAGACAAAGTGTTTTATTCTATGAACATGTTTTGAGAACCATCTTTACATAGACTGTTTTATAAACTCATTTAAACTAAAGATGACGATTTTTGAGCTCTCTCATTTTTCTTGTGTACCACCCGTTTCGCCAGCTAAAACGAGCAGCCGTTTCACCCTCAAAACCAAATTTTAAGTTAGTGAAGAATTTAAACGTCTGAAATTATTTATCCATCACCACATCGTACATCGTGTGTATATAGATAAACATTTACAGACTAATTTTGCCCATAATAGAGGAGCTATTATTCGTCTTAACGTAAAAGTGTTCATGCCCTCTCTCCATATAATCTGAAAGTTCTCAGAACACTCAATTAACTTGCACCTGCCGATTAGGGGGTCATATAACGCTTCTGGTGGGTGTCAAGAAAGAGCTCAAGGGAAGGAGTGCAGCAGTCCATCATCTTTAGGCTGCGAGCTGTCAGGCGATACCGCAGATGAGACGCCCAAACAAGAGGCAGCGGCGCGGCGCGGCGCTCAAGGCCACGCCCCCTCGGCCTCCCCAGAGGCGCACCAGAGGCTGCATAGCCCGCAACACAAACGGACTCGAAAACGATTGATTGGTGTTTCCAAGCGTCAAATATAACGCTCATTAGACTTGAGTCACATGCATGTTATATCCTTTCTGTCTTCATTTGTTTCTTTTTCCAAGACAGAAGATGAGATAGTGCAGCGAACTGCAGAAAGTAACAGGAAAGCTGTGGGCACGAGCGGCACAGGATAAGTGGTGGGGGGAAAAGAGCAGAAAGTATGAAGTCAAAACGAAAAATCAGGGCTAACAAGGCCACTGTGAAAGTGGGCTTATAAAAATGAAATGTGAGTGGGAGGAATAATAGAAGAAAAGTGAGAACTCAAGAGAGACAAAATAGTGAGTTACGTAAGATTGTATTCTAAGTACTGACAAGTGGAGTGTGTGCTCATCTGCTCTCACTGTATCTTTCTGCTTCTCATACGCATCTCCGACCACCATTTTATTAAGCTTTCACCTGTTGTTCTGAGTCTGGTTCCTCAGCAATCCGCCATCTCTCTAGCGACCCGTTCCGCCCCGCTCTGCTTTGTCCCGTCCCGCTCCGTTCCTCCCACCCCGCTCCGCCATGTTACGTCTCGCTCCTCCCCGCTCTGCTCCGTCGTACCCCGCTCCAGCCTGCTCCGCCCAGCCCCGCTCCGCTCCGTCTTGTTACGTCTAGCTTAGTCCCGCCCCACTACACTGCACCCTGCTCCGCGACGCTTCACTCCGCCCCGCCCTGCTTAGCCCGACCACACTACATCATGCCCGCCTCGACCCGCTCCGCTCCGTCATGCTCCGCCTCGCTTCGCCCCGCTCCGCTTTGCACCGCCCCTCCACACTCCATTCTACTCCGCTCCGCCCCGCTCCGCTCCGCCCCGCCCCACTCCATCTGCCGCGGCGCTCGCGACAGTGATGGAACTATTAATATTCATCGGCGTAACGCGGCCGGCGCCTTCGCAGTAAATTCCCCCTAAGAGCCCATTCTTTTATTTTTAAGCCGAAGTGGCGCCGGTGGGGTGAGGGCGAACCCTATCCTCGATCGATGCACGCCCATACTCGCGGAGGGGGCGATGTTTTCGGAATGGCCAATAGGGACGGGTAATCAACGTGCTATGCGGGATGCATACTTTTAAGTCTAAAATCTCATCTCAAAGCCTCATCTATTATGTAGCTCTTGTTTACAGAGGGCGTAGCTTGAATGAAGATCTAAAGGATTCTTAGATGAGAGAAGGGGGAAGGAAAGGACGCGCAAAGGAAAAGAGGCGTTAGAAAAAAAAAGTACGCCGAGGGAAGATGAAAGATGGCAGAGGACAAGGAGACTGGATTATGCGTAAAATATAAGCGGGAGTGCGTGCGAGAGGGAAGAGAACATGATGATGGCGGGGTGGGGGGACGGCAGGCTGCTCCGGAAGTGGACGCTTTGAGACATCCGGCGATGGAGCGTCGCGGGCTGTTTGGCCAGGGGGTTGAGGGACGGGGGGAGGTCGTTCAAGGGAGACACGAAGACACTTTCTTTTAGAGCAAAAGGGCCTCTTTAATGCTGGACACATTTGTACTGGTCAAACTTACGTCAATGTCTCAAAACAGATGTAAATTCTTGTACATATTTGAGGTATGTTTCTTAATTATTATTTATTACTCAGCTCAGTAGATTTCATCACTTCTCTCAAATTTAATGTGAAAATGTTATTTGCGAGAAGAGATATATGACAGACAATGCTTTCGAATTAAAAATTATAATATTTATTTTTGTGGTAAAAAACACAACAGCACTATAAGAACTTTAGAAATATGAGTAATTCAGAGATTTTGTTGTAAGGATATTTGAATTAGTGTATATTGAAGTAGATAAGACAAAACGTATTGGCTTCGAAAACATTGTTTTGTAACATATGTGAATGTACATACTTTCAGTAATATTCAATCAAAATGCTCAATATAAAATAGTATGTGCTCTTTGGTAATTCCTGAACATAAATGAGAACGTCAGGAAAAGACAAACTAAAAAGCAGGACGATCCCAGAAATATCTCAGGATTTGACAAAGGCTGTTAAAATAAAAAATCAGGGGTAGCATGATATAATCTCATATTTATCCACAACAAATTTTAGATAATAAAATATTGTAATTTTATAAACGTGATTCCTTAAAAATCTAATACATAATAAAATAAAAATAATTACTATAAAAAGAAACGTTATATTTTTGATTTCTCGAAGTTAATGTAAATTTCTGTTAGACCAAGTTCAAAATTTAATATTGATGTAAATGAGATTCTGAAAAACGTATTCATAAACCCAGAATCATCACGTTGGGGAATGAGTGGATCACCTTACTGTACCTAAGCCCCTCTTCTATATTTATCCAAATGAAAGTTTTCTATGTTCTCGTGGCAGAACGTCGATTCCTTCACGAAGGACACGATGAGGGATACAAGCCAAAACCCGTTGCCTTTTTTCCTTTTAAAATAGTTTGTTTTATACAAGAACTAATATTTTCTTCTGTTGTCAAATTGCTTTTGCCCTTTCTTTTGTCTATTTTTTGCCACAAACCGCTCGTTTCTACCTTCATTTGCCACAAACAGCCTAGAGAGATCCCAGAATCTAAGAAAACATGCACAAAATACACTTCTGGGGAGAAGTACTGTAAGAAGTAAAGCACTGTGGGGACAGTACGACACATGCAGTTTATAAATACCTTTGACGTTAAATAAATAAACTGTAAAAAGTAAAGTACTGTGGGGGCAGTACGTCACACACAGTTAATGAATATTTTTGACGTTAAATAAATAAACTGACGAGTCGTGATATTACCCTAAAGAGGCCTCACGAAGGAACCACACGGTCGCTGGGTCGCCAGCCGCAGTCAGGTCGTGCCCTTGGAAGGTGCGGGGTGTTGCTAAGGGCGAAGAAGGACGAAGGGCGCAGCCTAAGGCGGCCGTGTCGCCGCGTTTTACGTGCCTCGTTCCGCGCGCTTAGAGTAACACGCTGCCCGAGTTTGCGCCTGGTGCCGCATCGCGCCGCCTACCTCGTCGCCCGGGGCGACGCCGAAAGACGCTCGTGAACCCAAATGGCGCCGCGCCTCGAGGCCTCTCGTATGTCGTGGCCCGGCGCCGGAAGGAAAACGCCTGAGAGGGCATACTGATTCAAACGACGACGCCCCCGCATTTACAGGAGAAAAGATGTTTCATAAAAGAATTCATTTCTTTTTCAGAACGCTTTCTGTGGCGGTGGAACGCTCAACATTTGTACTGATGTACGAGTGTCTTATCGCCTGTCAGTTCGTCCTTTTCGTATTCAAAACGGTCGACGCCTTTTTAGGATATGTTGCTTTCATAGAGGCTTCAGGACAGGTTCTTCTCGATTTGCGCATATGAAAGGCTTTCAGTTATGAATACACACTTCCTAGTGCGTCTTCTAAGAGTAATGTACAATTGGATCTTTCGTAATTAACGTTTTAAAAGAAAAAAATATGGAAATGGAATTAATATTGGGAGCCGGAAAAATGAAGATGGAAATGTTTATTTCGCAAGTTCAAAGATATTCATGAATGATTTATTACTTTTAATAGGTTACATTCATTGCCAATATGAACCGTACACCATCCTAATACTATCTTTTACATTTATAAACTAATAGCGCTATAAAATAGCACAGACGTTCTCATACTAGTTACTTTCCTTATCTCTTCAGCCTGCCTTTTCGGTTTTATCCCGCCGTCTTCTCAGCTGACATCTATTTTCGCCTAAACACCTTTTTCCTTTTCTCAATTTTTCGGATTCCTAATACTAGAATGGAATAATGACCTTAAGAATATTGTAGAAGGGGAAAATCTAATCCTACACGTACATTTTCATTGAAAAATGTGGAGCCGTTTTAAGAAAATTTTGATTGCATCTAAAAAGGCGGATTTTGAAGCTCATTTTTACCCAAAACGTCTCCAAGTTTTCCAGAAACTTAATTAAAAACTATTAGAATCACTTCTACTTTTCCGGAACATTACATAACTTTCTCTGTATTACGTGCACTACACCGTATATACCTACGTATACGAAATCAAAATTGTACACTTACATATTAATTTATATTGCCGTACAAAGTAGCTATTTGAAGGTCATCTTGAATATTACCATCAATGTGTAACTAATTGTTTGGATTTCTTCACACATTTCATGAATTATATTTTTACTATGGCCCTATATGAACACTTTCTAGATGAATATAGAATGGATTTTTGCTAGCTAAAATTTTCAAACATGCGCACTCATAGAACATTGTCGAAGTCTGGATATTTCATTTAGTAGCCCTGAATTTCAATTAGTACAACGACGTTGACTGATATTTCAGTGAAAATGTGCAAAAACGCTCCACAACGTAATTAATTAAATTAATATTGTGAAAAATTCATTCATGCATATTAATGCAATTTCCATTGTGATGCTATGAAAGCACTGAACAACAGTCGCTTCCAAAAATCTGTTCAATCGTTTCCAAACGCGAGATTGCCGAATGGAACTCACGAGCACACACACTTCATCCTACATTTTGCTTCGTAGCGCCTACAATAGTGATAATTCTCAGTAGATGCGGGAATTCTTTTAGTAAAATTGCTGCGTTTCTTCAACGTAATTTATTTCCTATTTTAAAGCCCAATATATAAGAATATTATATACTAGAATTCGAAGAAAAAGGATTATTACAGAACGTATTTGAGATTATTTCTACGTTGTGACATCTACCATATAGCAAAAATAGATGAAAAGAAACATCTGAAAGTGAAACACAAAACAACGGATTTTCCAACATACACACCACGGCTACCTGTCAGAGAGTTGTTAGTGTTACTAGTGATGGAGATAGTAGAGATAGTGGTGAAGTACTTCATTTTCAGGAAATAGGTAAGTTACTTTATATCTAAATATATTTATCTCATTTAATCATTCCATTCCCAGTAATATTCGTATTAGACATGATGGGATTCATTCACTCTATTCTTGTATACTCGTAAATGATAAACACCTCAATTCTTGGAAAACCCTTTTTCAATAAATAAATAAATAAAATACGTGATCACTGGATCCTATACTTTTGCAATAAACAATCCACAAAGCAGGTAAATACCCGTAGACACGGAATTATTTCAACTAAACTCCTTTCTCAGAATAAGACAGCCTTTACTGTCTGTTCTACATCCTTTTACATTTCTGTTTTCGGTACAAAAGGGGGGGAATGGTGGAGATTTTTCTTTGAGTTTTACTGTACATAAACAGTTTAATCAGCTGCATTTTCAAAACTCTGAGGATCAACAAAAAACGGGCATCATCGTGCCCTTTTTACACAAACAGAAAGGCTTTCAACTGCCGTCGCCTTTGAAAAATTCCCAATACAACTCTGAACATTTTAACAAGATTTCTTTGTAGAATATTTAATACCCAAAGTGAGAAAATAAATGGCTTTGTTTTGATGTCAATTTGATACGTTGCGGAAGACACAATGTCCGAAGTTTGGAACAATCCGTCTCCAGCGGGGTAAGAAAGCTGCGCCTGTTGGTCGTGTCAGTGCGCCAGATGTGGCCGTTCGGAAAAACGGGCGTGCGATCAACGTCACTTCCGCTCAGGGCACGTTCATCCGCAGGTTGGTCACGTGCGCGAGTTTTTCTCCGCGCGACAGGTTTCCCGACGAGAGCTCTGAAAATGCGGTGTCGAACGTCGGTTCCGAGTGTGTGTGTGTGTGTGTGTGTGTGTGTTTGGTTTACCCCGTCCATCAGTTATACCCTACTCGAAATGTAAACTTACTCATAACTATGATTGATTGGTTGATTGATAGTGATTCCGGGCGTCAACTTCTACAGTCATTAGTCCCGTAAGTGTAGTGTATGATTTTGCTCGGGAGGTGGCGGCGGTCTTTCCTTGCTGGATGGCCAGATCCGGCGCCGACCTACCGTCGGATAACGGGAATTTCCCCCCAACTCTTCCACCTGCGGGGAACCCAGTCAGGACAAGCTCGAAACTCCCGATCGGTCTCTCGGCATGTGTTGTAGTGTAGTGAATGTTAGTTACTCATAACTAGGGGCGGATTTTAATAAAATGTCCTTTTTTTCCTTTTCGCTTTAGAACAATGTCCTTTAGTTTAGAAATTCATTGTATGTTATGACAAAAGGAAATGACTCATTTTTATAGGTAATTATTTTGCATTTTTTGTCGATTTTGACTAATAAGTCATTTTTTACATTTCCCCGTCATTGTAATGCATTATTCGTTGATTTCATCGATTTTAATGTAATTTTAAAGGACCTTGCTTCAAATAATATTTAAGAGTTGAAACAAATGTTTTTCACAGAATTGTTCAGTAGCCTATTCGATTTGTTCGCTCGGTAATTGTTTTGACAAACGTTGAGAGTACGTAATACTTGTGACGTATATCAGCGTCATTGCCGGTTCGGCCGATTTCGGGATCACTAAAGACAGAGATTTCCTGATAAAGAACAGTCCAAACCAAAGATTTGCAACCTGAGTTCACTCGAACGAATGGAAGAAGCCTCGATTACATCAGTAACGTATCCAACAGCTTGGGTTGTTCATTGGAACTGTTCTTGATAATATTTGTTACATTTTTCTTCGGTTTTAGGGCATTTTTAAAGCATCTTAAGATAATTTTATTAATAATTTTTGGCGATGTTTTAGGTCATCAAAATCCACCCACGACTCATAACTAATGGTAAATGAAAGATCGTTCTCATTTCACATCTAGACATTATTACAATTTCATTTCTTCTCAGCCACTTTATATTCTTTCTTTAAGAAAGAGATTCGACCCAAAAATAAAATGCAATTTACTTGCATGTCAAAGGAAGAGTGTAGTGCGCAAGAGAAACAAATTTGTAGTGAGATAATATTTTTATTTTAAAATTTTAAATCTCTAAGTTTCAAATGCGTTATATGGTTAAAAATACTGTATACTTTACTAAACAAACCGCAATTGCGATATCAAATCATTATGTTTTCCATGAAGACTGAAAAGGTCCTCAACTATTCACCAAATATGGAAAAAAATTTTGGGAACCTTTCAGCCAACATGATAGTTTTCTTTTCGTAACAGTAATATTCATGTTTTATATTTTGTAGTGAAAGATAATACATTATTTTTTTTACGATTTCTTAACATTTTGGATCTCTAACATTTGAACGAAAATTAGGCATTCGGAATATCATAACAAAAGCAACTTATTTTTAAGACAAGTTTTAGAAACTTTGAAACCATTTTGAGAAAAAAGCTACAACATTTTTAAAAATGCATACTTTTATACTCATGTGTATTCAATAACTTTTGGTGTTGCGATAAACTTTACCAGATATTTCACAACAGGTTTTGTGGTTTAAAATGCCATAAACTATGTCATACATGCATATGTAATGTAAGTAGTTATGAAACGCGAGGGGTTCGCAAAACATGCATAAGTATGTGTTACTTTTAAAATATCACAAGTTTAATCAATAATACAATTAAGCCATATAAATCAGTGTATTGGGCTACCTTCTTTGTTTTAAATGTTTTTTCACCTATTTACAGGGATTGGTGACGCATTATCGAAGCAGTTTCAAACAATTGCTAAAGCTAAAATAAGTTTGGTGTAATGGGAAAAGGGGAATGGTTGTCCAACTTTACTCTAATTTCTTCCCCTTCCCTAAACTCTCTCTCCTCGCACACAATACAGGAATACTCGCAATAAAAGAAATAAAATGGGCGAATACAATAAAAACTACATTTTTCTTCAACTACATATATCAATATGCCTCATTTTAAAAAAAATTCTATTTGCGCCCTCCCAACTCTCTGAAACTACAGACGTTTGAAAAAAGTTGAAGACCAATTTTGAAGGAAATTTTATCTCTCTTCTCGTTCATAGGAAATTCAACGGCTTCCGAGATATTTGCAAAATCTGCATATTTTCAGAAGATCAATAAAAAAATTAGCTAAGTATTGTAGCATTAGTGCTTTTTATATGATAACTGATACGACGACGAGGAGACATTATAAGCGAAATGTTTCTTTTTTTATTTAAGAAATAGTAAGTATTGTTAATGAAACCAGACGTATACAACTATATTGATTTCGATACTTCTCCTATCGCGTGTCTACTACAGCGAGAATTTTCGCGGGCAGTGGAAAGCCTTAAAGACAGACTCTAAGCCACGTGGTTATGGTCTCCGGCAGTTTCAATCGGGCACTGCTACGAGGAACTTCGGCGTCCGGAGGGGTAGGGCCTGGCGGGCGGGGTCTTGATTTAGCATCTCGCCGACGCCCACGCCTCGCCACATCCCTTCCCCCTCCCTTCCCCCCTACGTTATCACGTGCAGAAGCGAACTCTCTCGTCCCTTCCATTTCCTCACGACGTGGCCACGAAAAATCGTCACACATCTCCGTCATTGTTCCCGAGAGCCCACGAACCACTACTGGGCGGAATCTCCTGCCTCTTTCTTCTTGATTTCGTTAACTTTTAACTCCTCTATGCGTCTTGCTCTGTCTGCACTGGGATGTATTTATGGCCTTATTTGTTCCTGCAGCTTCCCTTCTCTCTCTCTCTCTCTCTCTCTCTCTCTCTCTCTCGCATCCTGCATCCGACTCATTTCCTCTCGGCGCATTTCATTTCCCCACCGCTCGGGGGCGCGGGGTTCCCCAAGGCTCTTCACTCGGGCCTCTTTTCCGAGGGAGCCGGAGGCCCCGCGCCCTCTGACCTCACAGGTAGCGAGCGCGAGCTACCTACGAAGCCTCCTTTATTGTTCAACTTTAGAACTCGGGAACATCGCGGCAGCCCCTGTCTGGCGGGAGCGGTAGACATAAAGTCACGTGCTGTTTCGTCTCCCTGGGAGCCGCCGCCGCCGTCGCCTCGAGGGATGGCGCTCATGTCCGCCTCCGCTCCCGCGCCGCCTGCGGCTGCCCCTTGGTGCCACGCCCCTTACGCCTCTGCCTTCCTCTCTGCGCCCACTTTCCTCCCCTGCCTTAGGCCACATTTATGTACAATGTTTGGACTAACGTTTGAGCTTTGAATGCTAGTTTCTTGCTAGCTTCTCCTTTGAAAATACTACCTCGCTTTTTCCGCTTGCTGTGAATTCCTCAATTCAGTGACTATCATTCGAAACAGCGCACATCGACAGCACATCTTGCCCATGCTCGAATATAATAATTGTTTTAAAATGTTATGATTGAACATGATTGTCAGAGCATACACCATTTTTATCTTGTTCTCTGTCAACCTCGACGATATAAATCTCAAAAAAGTATGATGTTTCTGTCACGTGTAGTCTCCATTTGACTTTGCATGAAATATGAATTTCACATAATTATGACGCAAAAGAAAAACTCAACCTTTGGCTTTCTAAAATATAAGAAAAACCTTCCAATTCGTTTTCATCTTACAACAGCACCCGTAATATCACCGAGTATCTCTCTCCCCTCTCTCTTTCTGTTATGCCTCCTACTCATGCCTTGCCAATGTTCCTTTCCCTGGGCATCGCTCGCATCTGCGTCTTGTAGCTCGGCACCGGGCGCAGGACCCCTCCAGCGTTTGCAAGGAGCAGCAGGGCAGAGAGAGAGAGCGAGCGAGAGAGAGCGAGCGAGCGAGAGAGAGCGAGCGAGCGAGAGAGAGCGAGCGAGCGAGAGAGAGAGAGCGAGCGAGAGAGAGCGAGCGAGAGAGAGAGAGAGCGAGCGAGAGAGAGAGCGAGAGAGAGAGCGAGAGAGAGCGAGCGAGCGAGAGAGAGCGAGAGAGAGAGAGCGAGCGAGCGAGAGCGCGAGAGAGAGAGCGAGAGAGCGAGAGAGCGAGAGCGAGAGCGAGAGCGAGCGAGCGAGAGAGAGAGAGCGAGCGAGCGAGCGAGAGCGAGCGAGAGCGAGCGAGCGCGAGAGCGCGAGAGAGCGCGAGAGCGGGAGAGCGCGAGAGAGAGAGAGAGAGAGAGAGAAAGGGAGAGAGGGGTTACGAGTGTCGGTGGAAGGCAGCGGATCATCTCCTCACTTTTTTCTTCCGATGGTTAAGCTTACGAAGTAATTTTTTCATAACTGTATTGACGTCTGGTACGGTTCCAAGCTTTATTACTTCAAATACGTATTCTAAGTACAGATTTTGAGTAAGGGGAAAAACAAAGAGTACTGTAGGAATACTCCACCTGCATGTAATTAAACAAGACAAAGTTCGTTTATGCGGGCGAAAGCTTTTAGATTCGCTGAGAAAATAATAGCATGAGCCAGTTCTCGGATACTTAGAAACTCTTGCACTCTTTTTCCTTTTCGTTTAACAAGAAGGGAAAAGTCTATAAGTTATTATTATTATTATTATTATTATTATTATTATTATAACAATGTAAGTTATTATTATTATTATTATTATTATTACAATTATTACTTTGGAAAAATGCCGTTTAGTATACAAATTCATTTTATGTTATGACAGAAGGAAATGACTCATTTTTATATGTTCTTATTTTGCATTGTTTTGTCAATTTCGACTAATAAGTCATTTTTTACCTTTTTCCATCAATTTTAATGCATTTTTGATTTCATAGATTTTAATGTCTAGACAGAGATTTCCTGGTAAAGAACAGTCCAAACCCAAAGTTTGCAAGCTCAGATTACATCAGTAACGTATCCAACAGCTTGAGTTGTTCACCCAAACTGGTTTTTATAAGATTTTTTACGTCATTTTTCTTTGGTTTTAGGGCATTTTAATGCACTTTAAAAGCATTTTATTGATCATTTTTAGCAGTGTTTTAGGTCATCAAAATCCGCCTCATAGTCATCAATATCATCTTCACTTCAAAAAATATTCATGCACTCTGTACTATCTTCACATCACTTACACCTTCCTTCCTTCCTTCCTTTCATATGTCTATCCACTGCTTTCCTCGTGATTTACATTTTAGCATTTGTTTGGGTCATTCATTTGTAAACGATCGCTCCGTAGCTTCAAATTCTATTCATACATTGTTATAAGATGTATTAAGCATATTACATAAGATGTTATAAGATTTATTTAAGATGACAGACTTCTGCATTAATTTTAAAAACCTTGGAGGGATATTAAGTGTTTTAAGATTTTCTTGGACGTGTTTTTCTATAAGGCCAGTACTGGAGAAAATTATTGGGAGAATGATCCTGTTTCCATGGATCTTTGATTTGATATGCCAGATCGCTGTACTTCCTTATTTTTTTCGAGAATGCTTTTTGCATGTTCCTGTAGGAAGGGACAGCAACATCAATACGAAAAGTAGTTTTTGGCACCTTGAGACTTATCACAATATCTGGTCTGTTATGTTCTAATGCTTTGTGCTTCAAAATTGTGCGATCAAAATAAATTCTGACCTTTTCATTTTCCAACACAGGTTCAGGTTTGTATATGCAGTAAGGGGCATGATGATCACTAAATTTAGGGTTGGTTACAATTTGTTGGTGTATAATGGAAACAATCTGGATACGGCGTACTGTGTAATCTGTCTGTGCGAGGGTTGCACATCCTGAAATGATGTAATCTATATTTTCCGTCCACACGTTACATCTGCAGCATTTATCAGATTGGACCTTGGGATCTTTTTGAACAGGTTTTCTGTAGTTTCGAGAATAACTTCATCTTGAATGGCTAGCACGAAACCTTCGATTTCAGCATATAAATCTCCATCTTCTAGCCATTTTACGGGGACTGATTATTATTATTATTATTATTATTATGACATTATTATGACATTATTATTATTGTTACGTTATTATTAATATTATTGTTACAGTATTATTATTCATAAATATTTCGCTGCTTCCAAAATGCCGCAAATTCATTCGACGGCCCCATTTTTAATAATAAAGAAACAACGATATTTCCCTGGAGGAGAGACCCAGCGCAGTCGGGCACGAGTACGCAGTGCCAATGTTTACGAGATTACCCTCGATGACATTGCCGCGCCCGCGCCGTGCGTTTGTGCTCTGTCGCTGAGCCAACACAATCGTCCGCGACCGGCAGGTGATTTCGAAATTTAACAGGCGTGTCTTGCCGCGTCGAGGGGACGCAATACCCACACTTCAGCCGCGGCGCGGTATTAGCATTATGCCGAAAGTCAACAGCAAAATGCCGCCGTTTCCCGCAACATTAGCGAAGGCAATTGATTGCCGAGGGCCCTAAACGGCGGCGAATGGGGCGATGGCGTTGATTTTGCCCCGGCGCACGGTGGTCTAGAATCAACCTTTGGGCGGCAGAAATTCAAAATTTCAAAGACGATTCAATTGGAGTTTATTTGCATAATAACCTTGCATCAACTCAACGTATCCGTTTCAACACGAAATAATAGTTTAATGAATTAGCTGCGTTTAGAAACGTTTCGCAAGCATTGAAATTCTAATGTACAATTTTCAGATGAAGTTGAGTCGCAGCAATAAACGGTAACATTGCTGGTAAGGAGAAGGAAAAGTCAAAATGTATGTTTAATTTCTTTTCATAAAAAGTACGAACTTGTAGATAATTTTAACGATGGCTATGTTCTTTAAGTTAACACTTTCATTACTCATAATATTAACAAAATGGACAAACTGCTATACAAAAATACGTACAATGCCATTTATTACAATACATGTGAAGTGTTTGTGTAGAAATTACATACATTACGTATACGAAGTTCGTATTCGTACACAAAATAGGACTTGTAGGCGCCCATGTTCAGTAGTTTGCCAAACAATTCCATTTGATTGAAAGCACAATTCCACCGAGATGGTATTGAATATGTAACAAGAAAAATAATTTATTTTCTCACTTTAATGGTACATTGAATTTATTTTTCAGGAATATTCCCCATACTATATCCATCAATCCACCATCTTGATATTTTAAATTGTAACAGAGTATTTTTTTTTGCAACCTGAAAAATGTGTACGTGTGCGTACTTTTTATTACAATAGATTAATTGTATTATGAATGACGAAATAAAAGACGATTCCAGTCAATTTTTTTTAATAGACGTTTCGATCTCTATGAGCGAGATTCTCTTCAGTAAGTAAATGTTTTGTAACTATTTAAGGTCAACATCTCACGTACAACTTGCCGAAATGAGAATTAGAAAATGCCGTGTTAAACGATAACATATACTAACCCACAATGTGAAGACGTTCTTTGATGGTTGGTATGCACATTGTTCTGGACTTCAAAACCCATAGGAAGTGCACCATGATATATTTAAAACTAGTGGTGATGGAACAACACATACTTTCTTGCATTATTTCTAAAACGGACTGACAGACGTTTTGCTGTCAATCGATTTTTTCGGTACAAGGTCCCACAAAACATGGATTCTGACTAAACGTGTTAGAGGAAGTAATTTACTATGTAGACAAACAAGATTTATCCCCTTTTTCGTTACTAAGGCCCGGAAATACGAATTTTTCAGTCGAAACTTCGCTGTTTCCCGGCACACGATTACAATACTTACTCTTCATTCGAATTTAGTGGAAGATATTAAAAACCATCTACACCCTACATGCCAACTCAACGAGTATAATACAATTGACTAGAAGCATTAACCTAATTCTAGTAACTGCCGCATGAGTGTTGGTTCTAGGACACTGTGCGCAGCCGGCCGCCGCGAGTGGCGACTGGGCGCGTGGGCGACACAATGGCGGCGCATGCGAATGGAAAGTGCGCGCTATTTCGGGATCCGATTCGCTGTGTGCCGACGAGTAGTCGAGCAGGTTGCATAAACGGTCGCCGCAACGCGGACGCTGCAGGGGCGAGCTGCTGACGAGGGCGGCGCCCGCGGAAGGCACGGTCAAGAGGAAGGTACGGTCAAGAAAGGTACGGTCAAGAGGAAGGTACGGTCAAGAGGAAGGTACGGTCAAGAGAAGGTACGGTCAAGAGGAAGGTACGGTCAAGAGAAAGGCACGGTCAAGAGGAAGGTACGGTCAAGAGGAAGGTACGGTCAAGAGAAAGGTACGGTCAAGAGGAAGGTATGGTCAAGAGGAAGGTACGGTCAAGAGGAAGGTACGGTCAAGAGAAAGGTACGGTCAAGAGGAAGGTACGGTCAAGAGGAAGGTACAGTCAAGAGGAAGGTACGGTCAAGAGGAGTCCAGTCAAGAGAAGGTACGGTCAAGAGGAAGGTACGGTCAAGAGGAAGGTACGGTCAAGTAGAAGGTAAGGTCAAGTGGAAGGTAAGGTCAAGTGGAAGGTATGGTATCAAGTAGTCAGTTTAGTTTCTACTCTCAAATTACCTCGTATGCTCTTCGCATCTTTGACTTGAAACGACCGTTCCTGCTGGGGCAAGGTTAGGAATACGACAGCACGACAGGACAAAACCGTGTACACCCTTGCTATATATATTTTAAACATATGTTTTTCCTCGTTTCTATAATATGTTTCTATTCTCGTTTCTATTTCATCAATATAAAATACATATTGAATACATTGCACAATGTATGAGTAAAAACAAGTAAACAACTTCCAATTTTATGAATAATTATAATTCATTTTATTAAACGAACATTATTGTACAATCGTATATGGAATTCGCCAACCATTTCTCTCTTGATAATTTAATCAGAATGACGTCCGTATTTGATCCTTTATTTCTACACTACTTAAACTGGTCATTAAATTATCTCATGCCTGATTTTCTGTTCATTCCGGTTTAGGATCGATGGTTGTGACATTTAGTGATTGAAACCAGTCTATATCATAACATCACTTCACACATTAACATAATTGACATCAATCAATGGCGTGCATTATAATTAAAATTAATGTGTAAATCACGAGTTCGCAGTAACGAAACAGAACCTCGTTTCACTTCTTGAATAAGTAATTGCATTTGTTAGGACAGTAGTTTCATTAGATACAAAAATCAAATAGAGGTTTTCGAAGCCTTTTTTGCCAATCGGTCTAACCTTTTCTTTGAGTCGTGAGCCAGCATCAAATATACGTATGAACAGGTTATGAGAGAACAAGGAAGTCTAAAAAGATCCCGTAACATATTGCAAAGATAAGAGAGTAAAATCTAATGAAAACATTCTTGTTACCAGAAACTCTTGAACGACGACATAAGATTTCATTTCTAAATACACATTGTATAATAATACGTCCTTCATTTGATTTTATTAGTCAGTTATACATTATTTATAAAAGGAACAATGTCACAATTTACAACATTTACTGATAAAAACATATCTTTCAGAACGTTTGGGGATCCTCCTTTTCCCATCATATCAGGTGTCATTATAATTAATACAATTGATTAAATTAGTGTGTTAAATGGAACTGATCACTGTCTAAATCATTATCTAAAACATTATATGCATCCAAATTTGAACATGCCTCTAACTGATATTAAAATCTACATTATTGCAATTTTATCAATAAAATGATTAAAGTATTTTGCTTCGCACACTTCCTGTACAAAAATGTACAACAATAATATAAATTTTGTACGAAACATACATGTAAGTAAAACCTAATATAGGAAGTATCATAATATAAAGTAGAAATTAAAGCAGCTAGTGAAACCAACTTTAATAATCCTAGACATACAACATTAAAAAGTTGTTTGCTGATATTAAAATTTCCGTAAATGCGGACTAATGGAATTGATGAGAGGAGACTCAAAGTTTATTAATTATTGTTCAAATCTCACTATCGTTTTACTCTCTGTGTCGAAAATCGGACTGTATTAAACGAGTAAATATAGAGATTAATTCAAATGTGGTAAGTGGAAAGTGGTTTGTGAGTGAGAGCATGGCGTGTATTTGACACAAAGAAACCGAGAACAAGAGTAAGCTCATCGCGATTCGCATTTCATTGATTGATTAGTGATTCAGGGCACATCAACTACTAAATTAGTACCCTAAGTGTAGTGCGTGTTTTTATCGCGGGAGTTGGCGGTGATTTTCCCCCGCTAGATGGTGAGATCCGGCCCCGACCTACCAGTCAGCTCGTGGGATTTTCCCCAACATGGTATCTCCCACCAGCAGGGCACCGCACCAGCCGAGACAAGCCCTAAGCTCCCGATTGGTGTCTCGACATGTGTAGTAATGTACGGCAAGTAAGTGTAAGCGTTTGAAAGTAAGGGATAAGGATAAGGAAACACACAAGGATGGATAATAAGGCACAAGGAAGAGGAAAGAAAGTTCGGGCGCTTTTGTTAGGATACTGTTTCGACATTCTCCTGGTGTTGATCGGAGGAACCACGGCGGAACTCGAATCCTCGGACTTCCCGGTCAGAAACACTGAAATAACAACAATTAATGCCTTAATCCACCTAAGCCAGTTTCCCAAGTTGCCTTTTCTTTAATTTTAAGTAAACGAAAAAGAAAAAAAATTACTGCGTTTACTGTTCAAAAATGTAAGAATAAATATTTGGCTATAATTAGAATTACTACAATTTCAATTTCAAATATGGAAATATTTCAGGAAACGGTTACTGTATACTGAAGTCCTCTGCCATATTAAGGTGTGGCAAAAATGATCATACCTTTTCTCTTTTTTAAAACCTATAATACACAAACAAAAAATAACTCAAATGTACAAAACAACTTGAATTAACAGAACTAATGATTTGTTCAAATAATGTTTTTACATTCAAAGTTATGAGAAGAAATTTCATCCTGATGTTTTCATTTTGAGAATTTTACAACAGGAATACCATGGGATTCGAATGTAAAGTGGTTATAGATGCTTAAGTTTGCTATTGTAGACAGGTTGTATTTTTTCCAAACTTGTGAATAAACAATATGACCTGATTTGGTGCGTTCTTTTACCGACGTCTTAACAATTATTTTTCTGCAATAATACCATTTCTAAAATACAGAATTGCCCTGATGGATGACCTCATATTTTTGTCTTTTTGACAACTGAAAAAAACGTGGGTTTCATAAATCCAACAGCACAAAATATGTTCTTTAAAACCAGACGGTCGGCAAAATCTCTCGCCATCTCCTTGGTGTTCCTGCGGTTAATGACACGAAACGATGACCAGTTGCCAGACGAGTATCTTTGTTAGAATGTGCAATGTGTTGGCCCATGTGTAGTTATCCACCTCGTCACCGTTTCTTGCAGGCCTCCCGTGGCGTTACGAACAGTTTGATAGCTCGATCGAGAATCGGGTATCGATTGCGGTCGACGCCGCAACCTCGCGCGCCTTTGAGCCTTTGACGCCGCCCCTTCTCCCCCACCCCCACCCCTACCTCCACGGTTACCCCCCCTCTCAGCTGCAGGTTCGTTAAGCCGCTGGCACGGCACGCCTCAGAGAGAGCCAATGAAAGGATAGACAGCAAATGAACATTGGCGACGAGTAGTGCACCGCGAAGGCAATACTAGGAAGAAGCTTCTAGTTCTTCGGAAATTGGCTACGGAGTAAAGACTACTGAGACTAGTTTCCTGCAGTTGTTCATTTTTAGTTACGCAGATTGAATTAGATTTTATGTTGCTACAGGAAAGTGTGAACAACATTGCGATAAACACTTCAGCTGCATAACATTGAGTGTTCAACTTCTATAATCTTTTGAAGTACAAGTCATTCATACAACGAATGTAAAACAAAAAAAAGTGGTTAACGTTTATACTAAGCGATGAAAAATATATTTGAAATTTCAACTTAGAAAATGGTGAACACCACACGAGAAAGGTAATAGAACACAATTTTAATAATTGAGTGTAACAAGGAAGGAAATTAACTTTTAACTTTTAAGAAAGAATCTCTTTACATCTCTTTTAAAATCAAAATGCGAGAGTAGACGAAAGCACGTCAATAGAATTCGGTAGTGTAAACTGGCCAGTAACTGTCAGTATATTGGTAAGCATAAGTTCAAATATGTTTTCAATCCATATTTAAAACCAAGCACATGAATGATACAATTAATCACATGTATTCCCAAGTGTGTTCAAATAAAATCCAGCTGAAAAATAAAAAAAAAAACTTCTAAGCAACCCTTATATTCATGGTGAATAAGTAAATGCTTATAAAGTACATTCTTTATGTTCACTGAAACATTGCCAATGGCGCCTGCTATCCCACAGAGGGCAGCCGCTGGCTCGATTACATTCTGTTTGCCCTTTATTGCCTGCTTTTAGCCCTCCCGCATAATCATCGGCCATCCATTATAAAGCCAATATTTGAAGAGAGCTTAAATAAATAATTGTAGCGTGTAGATATGTGGCGTGTATTTTATGAAAGCGATTCCAGTTAATTATGCGTTCACTCGCAAACGAGTTTTCATTTTTGACGAGAGGAACCGTGTTGTTTTTGCTTTGCGAAATTGTAAAAAAATATTGACTCTCAGTGACAGTTGATTTTCTTCCATTACACGCGACCAGATCGACCCGCCTGTGTGAGCGAGGACCATGGGGGTGGGGTGAGGCGGCGAAGAGTGTCCCCGGGTGCTTGTGCGAGAAGAGGGCGTCTCAAACGAACTGAGCGATGTTTGTCTTCGCGACGCGGGGTTTGAAGTGGGAACTAATTCCGGGCGGCGGTAGGCGCGTCAAACGACGCGGGGCGCGGCTCTGCTATTGAACGGAAACACTGGCGCGGCCCGCGGCGGAACCGCGCACTGCATTGGGCTGAGCGCTGTTTAAAGGCGACTGACTGTTGCAGTTTGAGTCAAACAAGCGGAACAACTCATTCGGAGTTTCGCATTTTGCTTTGACATTTCCATAAGCAGTGCTGGATCCAGCGGAGGGGTACCATGGGGTCCATTTCCCCCCTGACAAGACCTGGAGCTTTCCTTTCTTACCTTCTTTTATTTGGCAAAACTGATTTAAATATTTATGTTAGAATTAATTAATTATATGAATAGTAACATTCCATAGTATATATATACACTACAAAAATAATAAACAATGCAATAAAAAACATGTTTATTATTTAACAATAATCTACGATGCCCCCCCCACCACACACAACAATAATGATCAGTTGGATCCGCCGCTGTTCATAAGTGACACATAGACGTCCCTTGAATTTGCGTGTTTTATAATTTGCGTGTTGAGCAAATGAGCGTGTTGAGCAGGGTTAATGTAACCAGGTAACAAAGCAAATCGACCTAAAGTGAATTATTCATTTTCGTAAATAAAAGCATCAGGTACAGGTTTCAGAATATTTTTTTCTCATTTCAGTCCTGGAATTGAATCCAGAAAGTTTTAAAATCAATTCACCGGTTTTCAACATGTGGAAGTTTAGATCAAATGTTAATCACTTTAAATCTATGCTTTATAACTTTTATAATGAGTGTTGCAACAGGGATAACTAGAATATAATAAACCAAATAAACATTGTCCCAAAAATATGAACTTTTATTATCTGAAGGAAGTACAGGATGTTTGAGAATAATGTTACAATTTTTTAGAGTATATATGGAATCGAAAATGATTTCTTTTTCCCAATATATATACATAGGATATTGCATGTAACAAGGGCTCGGATTTTGAAGACATGTCATCTTTTCATCTTTGGTCATTCTATACTAGCTAACTTGTAAATATAATGGTTATCACGACATATAAGTGATACAAATGATTAGTTATTGAGTCATTTTTTGCGATTTTTCAGGTCAATTGTTAGGTCATTGTTTTGGACATTTGCGTCATTTTTGTCATTTTAGACATTTTGTTTCCTTTTCGTGTTTTTTGTTAGTGAATATTTCATGAATTTACAATGTCACACTAAAACAAAGATTTTTTTGTATAATCAGTTCATGATGAAATTCACTACTGCAGTGGACTCTGTTTTCGAACTCTACAAATTACACGAATCTTTGGTAACTTCCTCGACCTTTCAAAACTGACGGTTGGAAGATTGGAACTAAAGATTACATTTTTTACCAAAATAAAGACTATGTTACACATAACTTTGTATAAAATGTTTTATTTAAAATTGTAAAATTAATTGAATACATAAACACTTAAATACACATTTTGAGTATTTTTTTAAAAATAGGTGATTTTCACTTTATTTTTAAGTAATTCTATACGTCATTTTCCTCTTATTGTTAAGTCATTTTATGGGTTATTTTCAAAGTATTTTTAGGTCATCAGAATACGAGCCGTGCACATAACATATGCTGCGCAACATTTGCCCCTGATTGTTACACAACCCCTGCAAACATATGTTCGGCAAAAGCATCACATCTCCTTGACTGCGTCACACGCACACCCATGACCTGCCGAACATCCTTGCACAAAGAGTTGCCTAAAAATCAGGAGAAAAGTCACATGTGTAACTCCGTTACAGGAAATTCCCCACTACATTTTCACTGGAAGAAAATGATCATTTTCGATCTCTGTACACGAGTTAAAAATTTGCAATATTTATTCTGGAACACCTGTATAATTAATAATTGAAAGTTCTAAATATCAACTTACTACCAATTCAATTTCTTCAGTAGAGATTCAGAATTAATGATAATGAAGGAATGATACAAATAATAAACATATAATTAATTTATCAGTTTCAGGTTTTACAAGCTTTTGAAAAAGTGACACCTCATATTCCCATTTTGTATTTCAACCAAAAAAAAAAAAAATAAAAGTCTTGGTTGACTTCAATAGCGAGAAACAAAATAATATTTAATACTAACCATTCATTAAAATATCATTCCCCAAAGCTCTTAGATTGAAGTAAAGGCATTTTATTAGCTTTGCCCGTCGTGAGTCGCATTGAAATTCCGCGGACAAGGAATAATTACGAAACTCTCTCCGCGCTGCCTTCGCTAAAGCCCTAAATCCCAGCCTCGCGCATTGTGGCTGGCTCCTCAGGCGAGCGGCGTCGCCGACAGGTACAATTCCGGTCCGGTGCGTTTCCGGCGGCCTTCCGGGTGGCTTCCGGCCGCGCCGCCGCCGCCGCCGCCACCGTGCCAGGCGCACCTGTTAGCGGCGGCGCGGAGCGTTCGTCCACGCGGCAAAGACGCGGGCGAGAGCCGGGGCGGGGCGGGGCGGCGCGGAGGCGGGGCGGCGCGGAGGCGTGGCGGCGCGGAGGCGGGGCGGGGCGGAGCGGAGGCGGGGCGGCGCGGAGGCGGGGCGGCGCGGAGGCGGGGCGGCGCGGAGGCGGGGCGGCGCGGAGGCGGGGCGGCGCGGAGGCGGGGCGAGCGCCAGGGCGGGACGGGCGCGGGCGCGGGGCGAGCCGGGGACGAGCGCGGTGGTGAGAACGGGGGGAGGGCGTGGGCGGGCGCGGGGGCGAGGGTGGGCGCGGGGACGGGAGCGGGGGCGAGGCCCAAGGCGCCGAAGCGGCCGATTTGCGTAATGAGCACGTGCCACGGCGTAAGGACAATAGCAGCGCGCGGAGCGGGACGGGACGGGACGGGACGGGCAGGCGGCAGGGACGAGGGACAGGCCGGCGCAGTGGGTCAGCCGATGGGAGAAGGCCGGAAAATGTTTTCAAGTCGTACTTCGCAGAGCACTTATCAGAGCTTTATCCAATCCTCTGTGGGATATAAAAAATATCATCATTTCGACACTTGATCACTTAGGATCATGAACTGAGAATAACATAAAACTATGATTATTGCACAAATTCACGATACTCGTCTGAAAAAAGGAATCCCTTCTCTAGGATAGAGGTAAATAGACATGGAAATTATATAAGGTGCGGATTCGGATATTTATATTGATTTTGCGAATGTCTATTTAAAGGTGCGAATTCGGATATTTATATGAGTTATCAACAGTTTTTGCGATTTCCCTTCTATAAATATACTTTTTTTTGTCATTCTAGGCATCGTTATTATTACTGTTATTATTTATCCACAGTTTTATATTTTTACAGGAATAAAGCATTTACAAATCAAAGCTTGTTTACTTTTACTTATAAATAAAAATAAGGCTAATAGTAATTACAACAGATAAATACACATTTACAATAATTACAAGTCTACATTTTTCCAAAGAATATACAACATTTTGTATTTACAATAACTGAATAAATGCACCCACGAACTTTTTGATCGTGGATCCTTGATTAGAATACTTTCTGAATATTAATAATTCCAAATTTGCTCAGTGCTCAGTCCCTCCACGGATTTGACAGTGACTTGTGACCCAATAACAGTCGCTGACAAATCCACAGATACATAGTATTCACGTTTCCAAGAACCTTTACCACAAGGATCAACCATTCCTCTGAATGTTTCCAACATTGTAAGGTGCTATGATGTTAATAGTGTCTATCACGCAGCGAAGTCTACAAAGCGGATCATACTGGACACGTTCCAGATGGTGACATCCGACCTAATATGATGGACGGTTCCATCAGTTGGGATGCCTCGGTTCCAGTTTAGTTCGTAGGTGTTCTCTTTTACGACTGTTTGCGGTTAGTAGTTGACATCAATTGTAATATTCTGCAGATATTATCAAGAGTTTGACGTTGATACGACTCACGTTGTCGTCATGCCTAAGTTTGTATTCAGTGGGTGCCAATACACTTCAGCCTGCTAATATTGTATGCTGGATCGTTTCAGGTCCTTTGACGCCCATTGTCATTCAGTTCTCCAGGAACTTTAACTATGTTTAAAATAGTTCTTTGTTGCATTAACATTTATTATTATTATTATTATTTATTATTATTATTATTATTATTATTATTATTATTATTATTATAAGTGAAATTGAGGTTTACGATAAGGTCCAGTTTATATCCCTATCTACACAAGTACTTTCAAAATAAATTTATAAAAGCTTGTAATAATAATATTTTGAAAGCAGTCATAAACGTAATTTTTCTTCATATTTACTAAACTGTCTCTGAATACTTGCAGTTAATAATTAATCGTTTCACAAAACATGCCAACATTTAATGCTAAGAAAACAATCAGCATATCACTGTTCATTTTGTCATTTGATTACAGGGTATTGAGAAACAAACGGGTAAGTAGCTTTCTCAACAGTACATCCTCTTTGTTTAATATATTTATTGCCTACAAGTTCAATATGTCTCCTTAGAACTCAAAATTGTTTCTTATACAGTTATACATAGTATTTATATTGTAGACTTGAAGAGGAGCAATTTTAAAATGTATGTCTTTGACTAGATACTTCCTAGACAGTCCCCACTGTGTTGCCAGGAACAATCCGCAAGGGAGGGGGCAGGGGGGAGAGGTTCGCAGGTTGAGGGTGGTCCCTAAGCAGAGTGACGGCAATGGGGAAGGCTGCTTACAATGATAAAGAAGGAAGTTAAACCGGGGGCAATGGTGGATACAATGGCGTTGAGGGTAAGGTGCGGCTGAACATGGCAAAGCGACAACAACGAAGACAATACAGCTACTTGGAAGCTGCAGCATTGGAGGATTTTGACAAGAAGATTCATGAAAAGAGTAATGAACCAAATTGAACTAATGATGACGACATTAAAATGAAAGAAGAAGAAGGAGTCTTTCCAGCTTTTATTCACTCATTCATTCACATACTGCTCAGTTTGTCCGTGTATTAATTGCAAGCGCTGCAAATTTAAACGGAGATGTTGATTCGCATCTGATATCTTACAAGAGTATTTATAAAAGTGTTGCTATTGTTCTGAAACGTTTTTTAGCAAATGGTTATTTTAAGAAAACGTAGTAATAGAGAAATGAATAATTGCGGGTAAAGAATGGAGTAGTTATGTGGATGGTTATCAAAGTAGACGTAATAGTTGAGACATTGGCATGACTTATTTTAATGGGATTAGCACGATGTGATTTTAGAAGCTTTTTTCACGAAACATGGATACTCTTTTATGTTTATCACATACTCAGGCGTCACAAGAACTCACACAACACAGAAGTGTTGAGGAGTAACTTTTAACGGAAACAAGAGATGAGAAACGACGAGAAGCGTGGATAGAAGTAAAAATTCTACTCAAAGACGCAATAATGGCAAAAATCAGCAGACGGCGACAGAAGCAGCGCATTAAAAATTTAGGGAAAAAAGACTATCCTCCATGGGGAAAGACGGTCCCAACGTCACCACAGACCCAGTTAGGATGAGAAATTTTTCCATGAAATAATAACCTCGGTCTGAACACCAGTCTGAATATTCTGCCCACTCACAGCGAGCGTAACGGGTGGCCGGGGATAAAACAGCGCGGTTTGGCCAAAGCCCGACAGGACAACAAAAGCACGTAAGGAGCCACGGCTAGCAGGAGCTCGAAAAGGGAAACGCCAGGTTTTGCACCGGGTGCGTCGCGCGTAGGTCTGGCTGAGGGGAGAAAGGGGAGTGGATTTTATTCCATGGAACGCCCGCCCCCCGCCCCGCCCCTTCGCCAGCTATTCTCCGCGCGTCGCGTCGCGCCGCGTCGCGTCGCAGGGAAGCGCCGTGTGCCGCACGGGCGGAGCAAAACCTTCAATTACGCGCGATTGTGTATTGTGGAGCGCTGTGTGAATATGAGCGAGCGGGAAGGGCTGCGTTCGCACTCTGTGCGGGGGAGGGGCGGGGCAGCGTGGAAGCGGGCGCTGGAGATGGAGGCGAGGAGGCGCTGATGAAGGAATGCAGCTGAGAGGGAATGCATACTACAACGAGGCTTGGCTGCGAGGAGGGAGTGGTAGCGGAGACCCGAGGTAGTGGGGAAGGGTGGAAATGGGGAGATGAGGTTGTGGGGAGAGGTGGTAGTGGGGAGCGATGGTAGTTGGAAGGCGTGGTATTGAGGTGTGGTTGTGAGGAGGAGTGACAGTGTAAAGGAGTGGTAGTGGGGAAGGGTGGAAATGGGGAGATGTGGTAGTGGGGAGGGATGGTAATGGGGAGGCGTGGTAGTGGGGAGGGTAAACGTGTTAGTAGGGTTGCGTGGCAGTGGAGATGCGTGGTAGTGGGGAGGGATGATTATGGAAAAGGAGCGACGGTAATGGGGGAGTAATGGGGGAGGCGGGGGGGGGTCATGACAATTGGAAGGCGTGGTAGTGGGGAGGCATGACAGTGTAAAGGTGTGTTAGTGGGGAGGGGTGGTAATATGGAGATGTGGTAGGGTAGAGGCGTGATAGTAGAGAGGGCTGGTAGTTGGGAGGCGTGGTAGTTGGGAGGCGTGGTGGTTGGGAGGCGTGGTAGTCGGGAGGCGTGGTAGTCGGGAGGCGTGGTAGTTGGGAGGCGTGGTAGTTGGGAGGCGTGGTAGTTGGGAGGCGTGGTAGTTGGGAGGCGTGGTAGTTGGGAGGCGTGGTAGTTGGGAGGCGTGGTAGTGGGGAGGCGTGGTAGTTGGGAGGCGTGGTAGTTGGGAGGCGTGGTAGTTGGGAGGCGTGGTAGTTGGGAGGCGTGGTAGTTGGGAGGCGTGGTAGTTGGGAGGCGTGGTAGTCGGGAGGCATGGTAGTGGGGAGACGTAATCGTGGGGGAGACGTAATCACGGGGAGAGGTCACGGGTACCTGTGAAAGCGAGGGGAGTAGTGGCGGAGAAACGTAGTTGCGGGGAGGCGTGTTAGAGCGGGGAGAGTTGTGGTAAGCAGCTGAGTCGCGAAGCAGGGAGGGTCGCAGAGGAAGGACACCGGATTCCGGTTTGGTTCACGCAGCGCGTACAGCGGGAACGCGGGTGCTCGCGAGTGGGGAGAGGGGGTAGTAAGGAAGCAGCGACAAAGGAAGGAAGGAAGGAAGGCGAACGCCTACTTGCCGTTCTAGTGAGTTCCGAGAAATGCCGCGTACTTCTCTCCCGCTCCCACAGCCACTAACGCATATATTTCCGCCGCCGACCTGGTTTCTGTTGTCTTTCATTCCAGCTCTGCCTTGTCAAGTACCTCCTAATCTTCTTAACTATTCATACTATGCTTGACACATTCGCTGCCTCTCTTCTTTGTCATTATTCTATAATTTGATCTCGTTTTTCCCAGAGAACAATCTCCCTATTTTATAACCCTGTTCAGTATCCACGGGCTCCTATCAACGTCTACATTCACACACTCACCTCCTCCGAATCGTCACAATTTCTTTCTCTCTCCGTTGTATTTCATTTTCCCTTGATCTGCGTTTTCGCATGACTGTTTTGGCATATCTGTCACGCCTTCCTTGCTCATCTGCCGTCTCTTTACCTTCGGTGTCTCACATCTCCCGATGATGGCTTTCCATTTGCACCCTATTCCACCTGCAGCCTCCGTCCTTCCCCCTCACTCTCCCCCCCTCTTTCTCTCCCGCCTTTCCCCCGCGCTCTCACGAAGCTTCGCAGACACCGCCCCGCCCCTCCCCGCTCGCGCCCGTCCGAGCTACCCACCCCTCCCTCACCCCTTCCCCGCCCGCCCCGCGCCTTCCCTCCGTCCCCGCCCCGCCCTCCCGTTTTCGCCCCTTCCCGCCCTCGCCCCGCCACCACCCCGTCCCTCCCTCCTCTTCCCGCCCCACCCCTTCCATTTCCACCCCTCTGCTTTACGTCCGTCTCCTCCACGCTCCACACCGTCCCCGCTCCGTCCCCGTTCTCCACCCTTCCCGCCCCCTCCCTCCTCTTCCCGCCACATCCTTCCATTCCCACCCCTTCCGCTTTCCGTCCGTCCCCTCCCCGTTCCACACCGTCCCCGCCCCGCCCCCGGCAGCGCCCGTTGTCGCGCCCGCGCGCAGTGGCGGGCAAATAAACGGGGCGTTTCGAGGAAACAACGAGCGGAGACAATGAGGGCGGGCGATTGTGTTAACTCGCAGCGTTGTGGCTGCAGCTGCCGCAGCCGCCGCCCCTCCTTTACAGCGAGAAGTGCGTGCGGCATGACGTAGGCAACTTGGATGTGTGTGTGTGTGTGTGTGTGTGTGTGTGTGTGTGTGTAGGCGGGTGCACGAAGTCGAGGGTGGAGGGCTGGGAGGAAGGACTTGTGACCTCAAGAATTGCACTTCATCTCCAGGGTCAAAGTTCCCCATTTCGACGAAGTTTTTTGTTCAGTTCCCCTGGATCCATTGAGCAAATACTGAGGCCCTTATGGTTTTTGGACACAAATGTAGTTTCACTACACGCACGCTTTGTTGAGTTGCCCTTTCGCTGCCTGTGGAATGAGTAAAGCCGGGCGAAACGAACTCTTTCGTTTGATATACTAACAATTCAAATAATTAGTTCGTATGCCAATGCAAAAAAGTTTTCTATATCTCGGGAACAAAATATGAATTTTCAAATGTTACTA
>BLKR01010606.1:0-50997 GCA_011170035.1 Teleogryllus occipitalis | reverse complement strand
ATATATATATATATATATATATATATATATATATATATATATATATATATATATATATATATTGTCTAGCTACTTATTAACTGGAATTGGCCAAATGAAAATCGTTTGTCCTATTTCAAAAGAAATTTATGGTTTATTCTCAATGCCAGGCAAAAATATTACTTGAAAAATTTGTAACAAATAAAGAATGTTCTTTTGGTCATGAGCTCTTTCAAACCTTATCCTGCAGTACCCGTCTTCGCGCGAACTTGAACGAGGGCGCCACGAAGAACCATTTTCCTCTTCTTCTCGGTGAGGGGAATTCCAAAGTCCAAGTACCAGATTCTTCTCTCCTGCTCTTGCACAAATGTTGTCGAGTCACTGATCCTCACCGCCTCAAATACTTGTAGTTCTGATTTAATTTACTTCGCGAAAGTTTCCAGTTCCTTCTGATTACGCGACGAGAATGTTAAAGTTCAGCAAACTATTATTTATTCAGAATTATTCCAAGTCCTGTTGCGTACAAATTCATGCAAATTCTAATTTCCGCACATCGCAAAAATATTCAGAGTCCCAACTTGTTATAGATCTTATAAATTCTATCAGTCTGGAATTATTAGCTTACACACAAAAATTACAAGTTACACATTTTTACACAGCAAATTATTCGAAATCCATCACGTTATTTCATCACAAGAAAACTCTAATTTCCGTTCGTCGCACACAAGAATTACTCAAAGTCCCATAATTATTCACTCTCAAGAAAAATTTACAAGTCCCAATTTCACAAAATTAATCATCCGCGAGCGACCCGCACAGCACTACGACATCTGTCAGAATGTGAAAATAATCTTTCTGTTTAGCCCTTCAAGACTCGGCCTATTTCTTTCTACTGTTTTTCATCAGAAACATTCGACGCACTTCCGTCGTGAATAGACTGTCATTGTTCTCCTGGCCAATCCCTAAATTGATTACATAATCAACTAGCTATGCCCTAGACAGTCATTGCTTTCTCAACCAATCCCTAAATTGTATACTTGACCAGCTAGCCGTGCCCTCAGGTCCAATGCCAGAATGAAGTTTATTGACCTTGACAACAACTCGACTGCCGTTGCTAAGGCGCCATATTTCTATTTATTTTTCTTGTATATTTACCCCATTTACGACAAATAATTGTGTGACATGTTGGTATGTCACAATATATTAGGGTTTTTTTGATGTTGGATGGAACTTTTTACCCATAAATATCGTGCTAGCTAATATTTTTGTGTTAATAAATTACCTCTTACAACTACGACACGAGCAGACAACGCACAGCAGATACGTCAGATACAACATAAAACACAATAGCCGGAATAAACAACGTACAACTTCATGGGAAAAGCAGTTTCTATACGAATCACAATACGTGATGAATGATTACAAACGATTCTTCTACAATGCGTCCATCAAACCAAGCAATGAACGGTTCCTATTATCTGCAGAACACCGGAGAAAACGTTTTGGACGCGTCTGTGGTGGCACACAAGTAAGCAAAACCTTTCAGACACTATTTCTCGTTTGACTCTTTGCCACCTTAGTGTACGTAAAAATGTAGGCTGCCACCAAGTGTTGTAGTCGAGTTTATTTGGAGACGCCTTTAAAGATATCGGATATAATGTAGACACATTTATCTCAGCACCTCTCGTTTAATCGTTTTGATGTTGGTTTTAAATGATAGGTAATAATGTATTCTTTAAGGAATATTGTGACATACTTTTATATCTAGTACGGGTTTGAGTTCAAGTGCATTTTTAACATGTGAAGGGAAAAATTGTATTGGAGAAACAAAACATTTTTGTCAAAGACAAAATTTGTCAATTTTTACCTTTCTCACTATTAGTACACTGGCTTGAGACTACATATTGCGGGCACTCCCTGGTTAAATGGAGTTGAAGTAATAAACAATTTTATTACAATACACACTTATCACAAATCCTTCTTTTCAATCCTTCAATTCCTTCAATGAAAGGAAGACAAAATATCGGAAAATGTATAGGGATGGAAAGCGGAGTTCAGGATAAAAGAGTTTAGTGAATATTTGGAATTTGTTTCGTACCTTCAAATACTAAAATCAGCTTCCCTTCCCCAACCGCGAGTTTGCTGGTTACCTTAAATATAAAGTGACAAAATATAAATGAATACACGTATTAATTAGCCCCATTTCCTCATGCACTTTCATAAAAACTGCATTGCAATAAAGTCAACCGTTCAAAAATTAAGTAAAAAAATCACTGATTTTCGGAGGATGATTACAATACTTTCTTTTCTCACGTACCAAGACGAGAAAATAAGAATAGTGAACATAGGACTAAGAAAATATTTTATGTCATGATGAACAGGAATACAAATAATTAAAAATAGGAACATTTCTTCTTTTCTAAGTCTTACGTTTATTTAAAAGTTATTTGTAAATCCAAAAAATTAAAAATTATATTAAGACTACTTTCGAAACAAATATGAATGATCGAAATGCAAAAATATTTATGTATATTATAGCAGGAAGTAAATTTGTGTGTAAATTGATGTGTATTTGAATCATAATACCAAAAACATAACATAGTTTTAACATAATCAATTTCTAAGTAACATATACAAGTATCAATACTTATCATTTACCAAAATCCTCAATTGACGTTCATTCAGAAAAGCGTCAGGATAAACATAATACAACACATATTTTGTTAAACATAATCCGTGAAATACGAAAATGAACCTATAAAGTTTTCATTTGTCGAACATTCGGTTTACATAAACGTTCTTTATAACTACATTGGTTAAGTGATGAAAACTGGAGTAAAATCCACATTGCGTAAATTGAATGGGGTATCCCTTTGCACACCAGAGCAATCTACTTTTTAATAAAATTCAAAAGTAGTCCGGAGTGAATCCGTACGGATAGGGAGGTACCGAGTAGCCCATCATGGCTACGGCGCCGATGGGCATGAGCTCAAAGGGGCGCAGAGGGGCTTGGATTGGCAGGCCGCTGGCGAAGGGTGTGTATCCATAAGGCAACACTCCTCCGCCCACCGGCAAGGGTGTACCATAAAGCACACTGGGGCCCAAAAACGGTCCGGTGCCCAGATAGCCTGGGTACCCGCTTGGATATCCGCCTGCGTAGCCACCGGCGTACTCATAGCCGTACATATGCGCCTGGATAAACAGATAGAAAATGTTTTATATATTGTCTTGGAGTTGAGAGACAGTAAATGCGAATATTGTATTCTTTTATCTACTACAGATTTCTTAAAATGTCAGACAAGGTCACTGCGGGAAACGTCCTTGACAACATTCCAACCTCCGTATAGGATCGTTCCTACTGCCTCAATGCCACAAACCGGAGCTCTAAAAACGGGAAAACTTGCTCAGAATTCAGTTTCCATGTATCTTATACTTCGGTCATGTGATTTTTTTGATGTGGGTACCCCTCAAACCGAATCATAACAAAAAAATTAACATATTTCCTCGCACAACAACACTTATTAGACTAGTAATCTCAAAATTTCTGTTCATCAATAAAGTGCTAAAAATTGTATCGTATGTTGCTTTGCATTATGTGTTTATTTATAATTTTGAATATTATAATAGAAATATTTGCAAGTATTTTATTCCCATATAGACACTATTAAAAATATCTTAACGCAGAATGTGACAAAATACTCGATAAAGAAAACATATTAATAATACATTTCATTATATTTTCAAGGCTTTCTAAACAAGTAAACTTTTAAACATTGTTGAAAAAATACTCTTCTTTAAGTTTGCATTATAAACAATAAATTCTGTAAATTAAAGACTATTTGGAAGTTTACATCCAAGTTAGGAGTTTTAGTCGTAAAAAAATTCAAACCAACCTGAGAAATAACGACAACCGTAAATAACAAAGTTAGCAATCCATAACTCTTCATGGCAACAGAATCTTTGTCACTTGTGCTACGTCGTGATCGTTCTGTGTCGGCTGTTAGCTCACTGCACTTGGAAGTTGGAGTTGTTGGAAACTACTTGAGAGCCTAGCTCATTAGGACACTAGTTATCGAATCTCGGCGTAGCTGATGACTTTTCTTGTTCCGTCCTAATGACTCATGCACTCCACTTAAATGTAAAATGTATTTAGGACTAATTACATTCCTTTACTTCTCACTTTTGCTTTCTTTTCAATAACTTTATTTTCTCTCTTCTTAGCTCTACTGTTTGAACACAACATAGTGCTTACTCATATTTATATAATTTCTGACCTCCCCTAAAAAACTGATTTTTTTAAAATTCTATAATAATTCAGTTTGTGTGGATGACGGTTAATGTGTGAATATGGCTAATTCTCAAATTTAGCCGATTTATGTTCACATTATACAAAATGGGGCGAAAAAGTCTGGAGTTCGAAGCAAACCCAGAACTTAAGCCACATAAAGTACACCTTAGTAAACACAAGGTGGCTACAGTGACTACATTACGATGACAAGGAATCGTCTCCTAAATTATTTCAGTAGTATACATAACTTTTGCAGCTCACACACGCAACCAATTTTTATAAACGAGGCCTCTAAAGAAAGAGAATTTCAAAGAGACGAGGCGAATTGCACTTTGACTTTAAAAATATGAAGGATTTGTTTAAAAAACACATCTAAATATTCATGCCAAATGCGACCCGCAACACTCGGTCGCATTTTTTTAATTCTATCGTTAAATAACTCCTAAACAAGCATTGTAGGGCCTTAAAAAGAAAAAAAATTGAAGCCAAAGATCTAAAAGATACTGCCCACGACGACAAGATCTTCTTGAACATTCTATTACATTGTTACTGGTACGACGCTTCTCGATTCTACCCTATCTGTTCAGAGCCTGTATAATCTGCAACTTTATGTGAAATTAAACTAGTTACTTGATATTCTACGCGATTGAATTACACGGGAGTACCTCTCTGCTCGGTAATTACGTTAAATAAGAATAGTTTGTATTGACAATGGTGTCTTGTATTGCAATTAATTACAATGAGACATGTTGAACAAGTGACGGAGGATAAGAGGATCTTGAAGAAACAGGCTTAATATGGGAACGAAAAAATAAGAAAGAGGGTGGGGTTTAACATGCGAGAGTTCTCGCACGGGTACGCTAGTGTAAGATATTATGCAAAAAACAGAAATATGAATGATGTCGGTAAGTTTATAAAAGTTGTGACAAAGTGTGTAGTTACTGGTTCTACTGTATTAGTCATGAATTTCTCTTTTCTTATAACTTCACGCTATACTTCAGTTGACCGTGTAGAACTCACTTTCAGTGTAGGGTGACAAGGCTCCACACTTAAAACGAACTTTATTTCGTGTAAGTCGCAATTACCAACGCATGTTCAAGCCAAAATACGTTTCACTAGCAACAAAGACACCTCGCACTAATGCAATCACCAACAGCCAGCACCCTGCGATTAACGCCAAAATTAGCGATTGACTGATTACTGATTCTGGGCGCGTCGATTTTTAAGGTCGTTAGTCCCGTAAGTGTATTGCATGTTGCGTTTTCAAGAGATGGCTGAGATTTTTCCCCGCTGGATGGGAGACCTGGTGCTGACTTACCGTTTGCTGACACGGTTTCTCCTCAACCAGGTATCTCCCACCAACGGAACACCACCCCAGTTGGGACAACCTCTAAGCTCCCGATCGATCTCCCGGCATGTGTGGTAATGTAGTGTATGTACAAGTACTCGTATGTGTAAGTAAGGGGTGAGGATAGGACAAGGAAGATGAAAGAAAGATCGCGGGCGGTTCGTGGCCCTTTACTCTGACATTCGCCAGGTATTGATAGGAGAAACCACGGAAAACTACCGATCAGAGCAGCCGGCCACTATAATGTTCCTCCAGATAGGGACTGAAATCGACCTAGCTCTCTAGCTAGTGTCGAAAATCCTGCCGCGGTCAAACCTAGGACCTCCTGGCCAGAGGCACTGGAGTGATATCAATCGATGCCCTGAGTCCCCGGTAAAATTAGTTTGTGGTCTGAAGTGATCCGTTTATAGTCATTCCTACAGTTTTATTCAAACCTCCAGGCTAATGCGCGATTTAATCGGCTAATTTGCGAATGAAATATATTTCTATATTGTAACTCTTTACTTATATACTTCGTAATTTCTTCACACATATTGTTGTTCTACGAACACGGATCGTATGTATGATTATTTTGGATATATTAATATCTTCAATTTCAATATGCGAAATGACTGTTAGCAATTGTTTGTTTAGCCCTTATATATTTTGTAGTAACTTTTAAAAATCAGCTTTCTATGATTCAATAAAGTATGATTAATCCCTTTATTACACAGCATAACATCTGACAACGAGAATTTCTCAATATCATAGTTGATTTGGTTGATGTTTGTACCATTGTACAATTGCGTATTAACAGACAATTCTTTTGCCACTCCAAATCACATTGTAATTCTTTCAGTCCTTTTATTACACTAAGTTCACTCTTTTGCTTTCAGCTTTCTCCAAATTTTCATTCATTTTTTGTAAGCACACAACAATACTACTTGCAGTTATCCTCTATGCATTCATGGACACATTTCATGCAATGGTTAATAATAATGTGTATGACTTGCAGCTTCTTTCCAGACTTGCTAACTTTTCTTCATCTCTAATTATGTCACAAAAAATTAAACAATGGAAGCTCATTCATTTATTTTACTTTTCGTTGTAATATGTTATTTTTCAATTTATTAGTGGCCGTTCAATTCAATTTATAAAAATTATAAATACATCAAAATATTAACAAAAATTGTGTTTTTTGGACACTAATTTAGTCACTGACTACTATTTTTTCATTTTATAACTATCATATTTGTTTAATGTAGTAAAGTCTTCCTTGCAGAAAAATTACATTTTTTCACATAAAACGTTCTTAGAATAATTACAATAACATACAATTCCAAAATTATTTCTGCCTTCTCTCAAAGGAATTGCATACATCCTAATGAATGATTGGCATATGTGTTGCAGTTCGATGCACATCCAGCTCTTCTCACAGTGCAAGTGGATATGGCAGATCCTAGGCGTCTAGGACACGCTATAGCTGCGTCGTACACACGTAAGTTTGCTACTAATTATTCTATCAATAAAATTCAGAAACAGTAGGAGTGATTTAAAGAGTATAATGTCTATTGTTTTCGCAATATTGGAATTCCTTTCATCTCCTTTACATTCGTTATTAGTTTCTTCGCTTTCTATCTGTCATTCCTGACTGTGAGCCTGGTAAAAGTCTTAAAAGGAGAAAGTCTATCGTTGCATATCAAAACACGTCTAGTGTGATGCGGATAGTTGCAATTCTTCTTTTGTCAATATGTGTGCAGCTCTAGCTGCAATGCTTCCTTTGCCAATGTGTGCAGCTCTAGCTGCAATGCTTCCTCTGCCAATGTGTGTGTTGTTGTATCTGCAATTCTTCCTCTGTCAATGTGTGCTGCTCTAGCCGCAATACTTCCTCTATCAATGTGTGTGCTGCTCTAACTGTGATGCTTCCTCTGCCAATGTGTGTGATGTTGTATCTGCAATTCTTCCTCTGTCAATGTGTGCTGCTCTAGCCGCAATACTTCCTCTATCAATGTGTGTGCTGCTCTAACTGTGATGCTTCCCCTGCCAATGTGTGTGTTGTTGTATCTGCAATGCTTCCTCTGTCAATGTGTGCTGCTCCAGCTGTAATGCTTCCTCTGCCAATGTGTGTGTTCTTGTATCTGCAATGCTTCCTCTACCAATGTGTGCTGCTCTAGCTGCAATACTTTCTCTATCGATGTGTGTGCTGCTCTAGCTGCAATGCTTCCTCTCTCTATTTGTGTGCTGCTCTAGCTTCAGTGCTTCATCTTTCAATGTGTGATGGGTATGTCTAATATGTGTGTGCGTGTGGCAGTGAGCGCGGCGTTGGCGCTCATCACGACGCTGCTGGCTGGGCTGCTGCGCCCTGGCAGCGCGGGGCGCGCGGACGTCCTGCAGGCGCTGCCGGGCTCCCCGCCGCTCTACGCTGCGGTGCTGCTGGCCACGGTGCAGATCCTGCTGTCTACCGTGGTGGGCGGCAGCGCGCTCTTCCAGGACCTCGAGCAGCGACTCCGCATTTCGCCAGGTGAGCCACCGGGAGCGGTAGCTTAGTGCATCGACTGATGTCACTGCAGCGCCTCTGACTGGGAGGTCCTAGGTTCCCACTCCCCACGGCGGTAGGGTTTTCGAAGCTCGCTTTTCAGCTAGGTCGAATTCAGTGGCTGTCTGGATGAGAATTCTAGCGGCCGGCTGCTCTGATCAGTAGTTTCCGTGGTATCTCTGATCAACACCAGGCGAATGCCGGAGCAGTACCCTAACAAACGGGCCACGGGCCGCGCGCAATCTTTCCTTCCTCTTCTTTGTCCTATCGTCTCCCCTTAAACATATACTTACACTAACATGCACTACACTGCCATGTATTCTGGTAGACCGGTCGGGAGCTTAGAACTTGTCCTGGATGGGGCGGTGCCCCGCTGGTGGGAGAGTCCTGGTTACGGGGACACCCCGCTAGTCGACGGTAGGTCGGCGCCGGATATAGCCATTCAGCGGGGAACATCACCGCCATCAGCCGAGAGAAAACATGCACTACACTTACGGGACTAATGACCTGAGCTGTTGACGCGCCCGGAATCACTAACTAACCAACCAACCAACTAGGTGTGCTCACGCACTCGCACCTTTTCAACTTCATACAATCTTCGAGTCGAGCGTTTCTATGCCTCGTCTGGAGGGTCTAGCTCCAGGTGTTCCCAACTCCATTTTTGTGACTCTTTCCTTGTTGGAAGCGAAATGAATTGAGGTCACTACTGTACTTCTACGATTCAGTAAAACCCAATCACAACACTTTCACTAGAGAAGCTAAACCTCCGTACATTTTCTTCAGTGGATCCTTCTTTTGACGTCTTCCATTCATTTTTCTTGTTAATCTAAATCATTCCCAATCCTGTTCTTTATCTTCTGTTTTTGCATATGTTGTCAACTCTTACGTTCTGCCGTCTCAGAAAAAGGGTTGTCATTTGCCGTTTGATATTTGTATTTGGTGATTATGAATGAAGAAAAAAATGCACTACCCATTCAGACTCTTGATAACGAAACAGCTAAGTAAAGAAGATCTGATAATTAATAGAACAATTTCCATCAAAATTATTCTGCAACATAACGTTTACTAGATATTATCGTACGCTTGATATTTGTTCTTATGTTATCTTTGTTCATTTTATTTTTGTACATATTCTATTGTATTTTTATTTTTGGTCCTCTGTACTCTCCCTATAGGTTGAAGTGCTTTGTATTACTTCCGAGTTGTCATGGCGCCATCTATCAAACCTCTGCGTCCATCAAAACCTGCGTTGAGTTGTAGTCTTGGTGTCGTCAGATTGTATCGTCTCCTAGATTGTTGACGTTTTGTTCTCTGATCTAGTGTTCTTGTGGTGTCGCGCATTGAACTTTCCGAAAGTGATGATGGCCTTTTTGTTGCGAAGTTCTCGAAGAGTCTGGTGGCATAATCTTCCGGTTTTGTGAGAACTACTTTTCTGTTAAAATGTAGATGATGTTTCAGACGTCTCGGAGCATGTTGAATGAAATATTTAAGTCTGTTGAAGATTTGAGTTCTGTTTCACAGGTTGGTTTTTGAGCCGCAAACGTAATATCCCAGTTTGTTGAAGATCCGTATCCAATTGCTGATATCTTGTTGCGTTGTGTCCATGTCAGTCAGAAACTTGTGCTCTTTGTAGGGTTGTCCTATTGTCGTCTGTCGTCTGTCGTATTTTTGAAACCTTATGCACCGATGCAGGGATCTAGTGGTGACGTACTTACCTGTATGTCTGCTGTAGGTTTGTTCTGGAGGCGTAGTCTCAGGTTTGTTAGAAGCTTGTAAATCTCCAGTTGTAAAGTTCAGATAGCGGATCCTCTAGTTTCTTTGACAGTTTGTGCTGTTTACAGAATTCTTGAGGAGGCGTCTGGGCGTCTGAAGCTTCTGTTCATACAGAGAGTTCTTATGGCACGAACCGAATGTCGTGGTCTGTTAAAAACTTATTCTGCTGTTGGTTTCATACAGCATGACGTATTGAGGCTTCACGTCCGTTGAGGGGTTTTTTGGTGCTGAGTTGTCGACGGTTCGCGCTTGAAACTATCCTAAAGGGTTGTAGAAAATCTTTGAATCACCGAGATCTTGTAAGAGTTGCCTCCGATTCCTCAGCAAAGATTCCTTGGCATCACGCGGCCTATTCTCCCAATTGCCTGACACTTCACTTCCTTTTACAGACTTCTTGTGGCGAAGTCTCCCCGTTTGTTATCTCCCTTCGGCCTATTTCTTGTTTGTGAATTCTCACGGCGCGGCGCACAGATTCTTTTCCAAAGAGAGTTGATGATGTATGGTACAGTTCACGTGGCGTACTGTTTGTTATAAACTTCTGCTGCAGAATTCTCGTGCAGTCGCCTCGAAGTCTGTTAGAAACCTCCTGACGCGCATACCAAATCGTCTAGTCCTTTGAAAGCTTTTGTGTGCTGTCGTAGAGATTTCGTGACGTATTCTCGGTTTCTTAAAAGTGTATGTTCTGTTGGAACGTTCTCCAGACTTGCATTTGGAATCATCTAGCCGTTGAGAACTTCCTTTTGCTCTATCGTTGAGATCTTGTAACGTATTATTGGTCTATTAGACGTGTGTGCTCTGCTGTAACGTTTTTCTGACTCGCGTTTGGAATATTCTAGTCTTTTCAGGACTTCCTCGTTCACAATCTTAGAGATCTCATGGCGTATTCTGGATCTGTTACAAGTTTTTGTCGTGTTGGAGCTTCCGCTCTGCCACAAGGTTCTCGTGACTCACGTACCGAATCGCCCAGCCCGTTAAGAGCTTCCGCTCTGCCGCAATGTTCTTGTGATTCACGTACCAAATCTCCCAGTCTGTTAAGAGCTTCCGCCCTTACGCAGATTTCTCATGGCACGCATACTGAATGTCACAGTGTCTTGAATGCGTTCGCCCTGCTGCAAAGTTCTCATAACTCCCGTACCGATTCTCCCAGTCCGTTGAGTGCTTCCACTTTGCCGCAGATTTCTCGTGACTCGCGTACTGAATCTCCTACTCCGTTGAGTGCTTACGCTCACTCACAGGTGTGCTCTCGTGACTGACGAACCGAATCTTCCAGTTCGTTGAATGCTTCCGCTCTACCTCAAAGTTCTCGTGACTCACGTACCGAATCTCCCAGTCCATTGAGAGCTTCCACTCCACCATAAAGTTCTCATGACTCCCGTACCGAATCTCCCAGTCCGTTGAGTTCTTCCACTTCGCCGCAAAGTTCTCGTGAATCTCGTACCAAATCTCCTATTCTGTTGAGTACATGCGCTCTGCCGTAGAGTTCTCGTGACTCACGTACCGAATCTCCCAGTCCGTTAAGAGGTTCAGTTCTACCACAAATTTATCGCGACAAACGTACCGAATCTCCCAGTCCGTTGAGAGCTTCCGCTCTTACGCAGAGTTCTCACGACACGCGTACTTAATCTCCAAGTCTATGAATGCTTTCACCCTGCTGCAAAGTTCTCGTGACTCACATACTGAATCTCCCAGTCCGTTGAATGCTTCACCTTTGCCGCAGAGTTCTTGTGATTCGCGAGCCGAATCTCCCAGTCCGTTGAGTGCTTAACTTTACCGTAGTGTTCTTGTGATTCGCGAATCACAAGAACACTACTGCTGCAAAGTTATCGTGACTCATGTTCAAAATCTCCCAGTCCGTTAAGAGATTCCGGTCTGCCGCAAAGTTCTCATGACTCCCGTACCGAATCTCCCAATCCAATGTAAGGCCTCATTCACAATGCAAACTTAAACGTAACGTAAGCGGAAAACTTATGGTGTAAACTTTTCACGTAGAAACGATCATTCACAATGGCAAACGTAAGCTGGAACGTAGGTTTTGCCTGAACCAATCAGAATTCAACATATTGATCGATTCGTTTCTAGCATTTTTTTTTTGACTCTCCTATCGATTTCGCCTTTTGCATTTGCATTATCGAAGGTCACAATTTTGTTTGCCATTTCGAACCAACACTTCGCAACTCGTACCAAAACTCCACAAACTTCTCTGCTCTACCTTTCGACTATACACACCAATACACACGCATAAACAAGAATCGATCTGGAGTCGACCTTCCTTCTCGCGGATTTCGTTGTGCATTTGTTTTTTTCATGTGGCTCTGTGATTGGCCTTCGGTAGAATTTCGACGTAAACTTAAACGTAGAAGCTTGGAGCTTGCGAGCTCTTAAGTTTACGTCTTACGTCTACGTTTACGTCAAGGCATTGTGAATGATCTCGCTTTATAACCCATTTCTAGGTTTTGCGGCTACGTTACGGTTACGTTTAAGTTTGCATTGTGAATGAGGCCTAAGCTTCCACTTTTCTGCAGAGTTCTCGTGATTCGCAAACCGAATATCTCCCAGCCGGTTGAGCGCTTGGTGTGTGTCGCAGACTTCTCGTGGCGGCGCGCGGCGCTGCGCGTGTCGCTGCTGGCGTTCGCCGTGCTGCTGGCGCTGGCGTCGCCGCGCCTGCCGCTGGCCATGGGGCTGCTGGGCGCCGCCGTCACGGGCCCGCTGTCGCTGGTGCTGCCGCCGCTGCTGCACGCGCGCCTGCGCAGCCGCCTGCACGCGCGCGCGCTGCCCCCCGACGACCCCGACGACCTCGACGGCGACGACGCGAAGTAACGATGCGCACGGCGCGCGTATTTTAGTCTTCTACTAGAGTATTCTGTAGCTGCATTTGTGCAGACATTCATGTATTAATCTGACACATCTGTGTATTAATACACTATTAAAGTGCACATGAATTGATAAACAGAGGTGTCAGAATAAATGTTACGACTGTCAAATAAAATGTTACGCTGTCGTTAAACTATCACTGAAAAAATGAAGTTATATTTCGACATGACACGATAGACCTTTTCCTCTAAGAACAAATGACCCACAGGAAATGCTTTCACAAAAAAATATGCCACACAAAGTTCACTTGAAAGGAGAATGCTTATTTTTGTAAATTGAAAGTCCACATTGTGATATATCATTATATTTGTAAACTGTTGTTTTTTTAACACGAAGTAAATGTGACAGTATTAACATGAAACCAATGCATACGATTCAATTCTTTTAGAAATTTAATCAAATGCATTTGAGCTGATATTGACAATAATTTTGAAAAATATCGAAAAATATCGTGCATGTGTGAAGAGAAGAATATTTTAAAATTAAGATTACTTTCAAATTTGCGAATCTCTATATTTTAAGTCGAATCTCTATATTTTAAAAATGTCACTTACTTATAGTTTTCACTTCTTTATATCTTATCAAAACATTCCATGTGGAATGCGCGTAGATAACGTAAAGATATATATTCTAGTTTTTTTTTAATTTTAATATTCAGTTATTTAATAAACAAAGACTTTTTCATTACTTTACGTCTGATATACAAACATACTATTATGAACATACATTCTTATCTTCTACCTTTTAGTTAGATATTTTAAACTATATCTCAGGCATTTTAGAAGCTAAATAATTTTTCAATCATGACATGATTTGTTGATGGTTATATAACGATAAAGTTTTTTGTTATATTATTTTCTCATTATTTTGACGAAAAGCGAATGGATATCCATTTAACTGCAATTATTAAAAGTAGAATTCGTTGGTTGTGAAACCCTGGCTTTCCTCTCAGGCTGCGCTTTCGTGTGTGCAGGGTGCTGCTGCAGCCGCGCCGCAGCTCCGTGGAGGCATCGGCGGAGGCGGAGGCGGCGACGCGGGCGGCGGAGGCGGCGGCGCGAGGCAGCCTCGTCAGCGACTCGCCCTACCGCCGCCTGGCGGACGACACCCAGTTGCCGCAGCCCCCGGCAGCCGCCCGCGCGACGGGTAAAAGTTCTCTCAACGAATCAGTGCTGCGTTTCCGGTGGTGGCTCCTCGTATCCGGTCGCCTCGATCCCGGGGTCAAATTGTGTTTCCGGCCGAGTCAACTGCTTCGGTCATTAGTACCGTAAATTATGAAAATATAGTCTGTAATTTCTTAAGTCTGAATTGAGAAATTGAAAAATTAGATTGGGTGCTTTTTAGAACCCCAGCATCAGTGTAGATGCAGAGAAAAATTGGAAATAATAATAATAATAATAATAATAATAATAATAATAATAATAATAATAATAATAATAATAATAATAATAAATTCAAACTATAAGTTGTACTATGATAGAGAAATTATTACAGATAAAACTATTCATTATAACAGACGAGACTTAACTTTCGTACACAAACGGTAAAAGATTGGCTTCCTGATTGACATAACTATTCCACAAACAGCTAATCTTCAAACAGCACATGCAGAAAAAATAATAAAGTATAGAGAACTAGCAGCTGATGTCAAGGCACTATGGCATCTCCAAAAAGTTCATATTGTTCCTCTGGTCATTTCGTGCACAGGGGTTATACCAAATAACATCCATAAAAGTCTGGAACTTATTCAAATGCCAAAATATACCTATAAAATTACGCAAATATCGATTATTTTGAGCACATGCAGGATTGCTCGAAAATTCCTAAATTGCAACGAAACATGAATTGTCCTGCGTTTTGGTTATTAACCCGCCACAAAGTCAAATAAAAATCCGGTGAATACAGGTAAAAACAATGTACAACCAAAATAAGAATAATAATGATAATAATGATAACCGACTACACACATGACTATACATTAATAGAGAGTTGTAACATTTAAGAGCGGGTGGAAGCAAGCTGTACATTTACAACAGGGAGTGCAAAACTAGCGACCATCCCAGCATACGTCTTAAGATAGTGCAATCGATCGACAACGTTGAAGGACCCACCAAAATACTTCAAAAGAATGTAAAATCTGTTCTTTAAGATGGAAAGAAAAAATCAGGGTCTCACAGCCCGAATTTTACTTTTTCGGTACAGATTGCAATATAGAATAAGTATTGAAATGCTGGAGGAAAAAACGACGTATTTCGGACCCAATAACTCTTATTGCCGAGCCCTGGAAACGAAAAAGTGAATAAATCTTGTTCCTAAATATAGTAAATTTTTTCCTCTCAACACGTAGTGTGGTCAGAATTCATAATTTTGGGTTCTTGATACCGAAAAATCAATTTACGACAAAATGTCTGTCTGGCTGAAACGAACGCTACTAGCTTAACTGTAAATGTATCTTCACTATGCGCCCGTTTTGTTGAACTTTCCTTTTGCTTGTAGTGGTAGTAGAGCTTAGGATGAGTTTCTATTTTGTTAACAATACAGAAAAATCAAATATGTTCGTTCCTTTACCGCTAAAAATAAGTTTTCTATAATTTGGCAACGAAAATATCTAGTTTTAGAAATGTTAAACTCTCGCTTTTTTAAAATTTGTTATTATTATTATTATTATTATTATTATTATTATTATTATTATTGTTATTATTATTTTCATCTTTCAACTATTAATAGTTAAATTGTTGGGAAGGGATTCTGAAACTCAAGAAAGCGTGCGCAGATGATTTTCTCCCCCATACGTCACGTACATTTTTTGACCAAATAAATAAGAAATAAATAAATAAAATAAATATCTACTAAAATGTATATTCCTTAGTCGATATGACTGATGTCACGACTCCTTAAATTTGAAATCCTATATTTTAATATTGGGGAGTACTTTACATGAAGCCATTGGGACATTTTCAAATTTCAATGTGTGAATCAAAAGCTGGAGTGATGAATAAATAAGATCATGTTCAAATTTTTGCGTAATTTTGCTTCCAACAAAGGAATTTTTTTTAATTTTAAGAAATACTTTTCTGAGAATCGGATCCAAATTTTGTCTTTAAATTTTTTCACGTAAGTAGCAAATAATAGTAAAGACAGTGGTGATAGTTCCATGTTCGGGGCACCCTTCGTATTTTCGAAAAGTTGAAATACTAAATTCGAATTTCCCGTGCTTCGTTTGAGGCGGTGTGGTAACACATTGCTCTGGGATTAGCAAGCGGAAAAATTTCAGACATTGTATTTAAACTCTCTAAATGAACTCTCTCACTCTTTAAATTAACCTGTCTAAATAGTTTCCAGGCTCCACGTAGACGAAGAAGCGGGTACAGATAGTTTATTTATAAACTATTTTTATGTGTAAAATATCGCAGAAAAATTACATTATTTTACGTACGTTATTTTGAAATTTAGTTACATATTTTTATTGTATATTGTATTACTTTCAATCACAATATTTTAATGTGTTCATCAAGAATGAATTACAAAAAAAACTTGCATGATACGTTTGTAAATAATTTTCTTGTTACTGTTATATCTGAGAATACCGACAAGTAGTCATCAGCTAATATTCGGAAAATTTTTTGCATTCCACTTCAATTAAAAACGAAGTATTTTTTATTTACAATTGTACTAAGTAAATAGATTTTTACGTATGTAAATAGGTTTTTTTTGGTTGATTGATAAGTCATTCCGGGTGCGTTACCTGCTAGAGCCTGTATTTCTGTTAGTGCAGTTCATGTTTTTCTCGAGAGGTGGCGGTGACCCCGCTAGATATTGCGATCCGGCGCCAACCTATCGTCGGCTGAGTTTCCTCAACTACTAGATGTAGCTCACCAGCGGGGCACTGGCCAAGACGGGTGAAGCTATAAGCTCTCGACAGATGTCCCGGAATGTTGGTAGTGTAGTGCATGTTGGTGTAAGTGTGTGTGTGAGTGTGTGTGTGAGTGTGTGTGTGTGTGTGTGTGTAAGAGGTGAGTATAGGAGAAGGAAGAGGAAGGAAATATCGCGCGCTCTCCGTGACCCGTTTGTTGAGTACTACTCCGGTATTCGCCTGGTGTTTGATCTGAGAAACCATGAAAAACTACCTATTAGAGCAGCCCTTAGAATTCTCCTCCAGACATCAACAGAACTCGGTCTAGCTCTCTTATTAGTGTCACCGGGAGCTAAGACTCAGTGCATCAATGGATGTCACTGCAGTGTCTCTGACCGAGAGGTCCTAGGTTCGTTTCCCGACGGCGACAGGATTTTCAGCTAGGTCGAATTCAGTCGCTGTCTGGAGGAGAATTCTAGCGAACGGCTGCTCTGATCGGTAGTTTCCCGTGATTTCTCCGATCAACACCAGGCGAATGCCGGAGCAGTACCCTAACAAACGGGCCACGGACCGCGCGAGATCTATCCTTCCTCTTGCTTGTCCTATCCACACCCCTTACAAACACATACTTACACTAACACACATTACACTACCACACATACCGGGAGACCTGCAGAGGACTTGTCCCGGCTGGGGGGCTGCCCCGCTTGTGGAAGATACCTGGTTGAGGAAAACCCAGATAGTCGACGGGAGGTCAGCGCCGAATCTCGCCATCCAGCGATGAAAGATCACCGCCACCGCCAGATGATAAACATGCACCACACTTACGGGAATAAGGACCTCAGTTGTTAACGCACCCGGAGTCTCTAACAATTAATCAATCAGTCAATCTAATCAGTGTCGAAAATCCCGACACCTTTGGAATCCTAGGACCTATCGGTCACAGGCAGTAACATCAGTTGATGCCCTGAGCCACCTCTTCCGGTAAGTAAATACGTTTTTCTGATTGCGTTTTGTTGCATTGGGTGGCAGGCGTGCGCGGCGCGCTGCGGTGGCTGGACCGCCGTCTGCTGCTGGCGGAGGGCGAGGGCGAGGGCGCGCGGCCGCAGGGCCCGCCCTCGCGCGTGCACGCGTGCTGCTGCGTGGCGCTGGCCGCCGCCGGCGCCGCCTCCTCCGCCTGCGCCTTCTACTTCGCGGCGCGCGACGCGGCGCTGGGCGTCGGCGCCGGCCGCGGCCCGCCCTCCTGCCTCGGCCTGCCCTTCTAGGGCCGACGACGGGTCACGCCCCTGCCCTTCTGAAGCAGACGACGAGCCACAATCCTGACGCGGCCCGCCCTCCTGCCTCGGCCTGCCCTTCTAGGCGCGACGACGGTCCACGCCCCCTGCCTCGACCTGCCCTTCGGAAGCCGAGGACGGGACCTCCCTGCCCCCTTGGGCTGCCCTTCTGACATGGATGGCAGACCATCCTACTGCCTCAGCCTGCCTTTCTAGGGCCGACGACAGACCACGCCCCTGCCTCGGCCTGCCCTTCTGAAGCAGACGACGAGCCACAATCCCCCCTCGGCCTGCCCTTTTTATGCAGAGGACGGACTACGCTCCTGCCTCGGCCTGCCCTTCTGAAGCAGACGACGGACCACCGTGCTGCCTTGGCCTGCCCTTCTGACCCCGGCGGCAGACTATGGCCCTGCCACGGGCCCTTCTTCTCAAGCGACGACGAGCCAGAGTTCTGTTCACATGTCTACTCCCTGCTGTCGCTAGGAACTATGTGCTTCGGCGTGCCCTTCCGGTGGCCTAAGCTTGCTCTTCTGATACCCACAATGGACTGCTCTCTTGCCTCGGAGTGCCCTTTTAACATCGGCGACGGAGCCAGGATACGCTTTAGAGGACTCCCCCTGCTGCCGCACAAAACTATCTGCCCACCGCCGTTTGTGGATACCGTTAAGAGCTAGATCCATCTGCGTTGCTTCAGCTGTATGTCTCCACTTTCCGATCTCTACAACAGCCTGGCCATCTATCAGAACCGTGTGCATTAATCTCTTCATCTGACCCCTGCTTTAGATTCATAAAACGTATGTTTCGAAGTGTTCAACAGCCTGTCCTCCTGCCCTACCGACTGTTCTTATGGCTTTGTAAAATTATCTACGATGCAGTTTGAAAGACTCTCCTCGTAGACAGTTGTACTTCTCCGCCAACAACGTATCTTCCTTCCACTGTCTGTGTTGGTGCCACTCTAGGTTGCGGTAGGGAGCGGAGAGACATAGGTCTAACATTTGCTACTCCTCGTTTCTGTCACTAAAAGAATGCTTTCGGCTAGCTCTTCATAGTCAATAAACGTTTCTTCTATGGACTGCCCTTTTGATATCTCCAACATTTCAAGGTTGCAGTTTAGGCCACTGTGACAAGCTTTTTGAGCCGGTCTGTTCTCCTGCTTCGACATGCCTTTCAACACCAACAATATTTACTATCAAGGGTTTACTACTGTTGTAAACATCTGCCGTCGAATTTGAGCTGATTGCTTCGGTGTGCTCTAGAGGTATCAACCTCTAGATATCACAAACAAGTTAGTAATTCTCACTATGTCAACACTAACAAGGAGACATTGAGAACTTAACAATATGTGTTGAACTTCCCATCTGATTATTCCAAGACTGACAGGGAACAGTTGGAATATATCGTACGTGCCTTTCAGCTCTTCTGATTTTGACAAAGGTTTATCATTCTCAGCTAGCATGCAATTCAGAGTGTGTGGAGGGGGGAGAAGATATGTGTTCGTCTGTCCTCTTGTCTCGGCCTGGTCATTTAAATCCATCAATTTCAATGCGGAGTTTATTTAGAACTTGTTCCGAATGATATTGGAGCTCTTCAATCTATGGTTTAAACGGGGTGTTTCGAAAACATCGGAGACGTTTATCTTGCTCAAGTTCCTACAATCTTATGAGTAGTTATTAGCTCTTTAGATCGTGGGTTTCATCCTCAGCTTTTTAAATTAGTTAGATAATGTTACAATATTAGTGATGCATATGACTGAGAGCTATGTCGTGCCATCAGTAAATAAAGAATATTTTATTTTAATTCAGTTAAAATCTATCTTGTATTGTCTGTGCATTGTGAGAAATAATTCAAATAATTCATGTAGTTTATTCAGCTTTGACCGGTTGTTTTGCATATTGAAGAACACAGCTTGTGTTATATCAGTTTATATTATTTATCGGTTTATTGTAAATTTCCCTTACAAATAAATGACGAGTTAGTCTTTCAAATTATTTCATCATTTATTCAGTATTTCAATTTATTTTTAATCCGTCATGAAGAGTAGCTTACGCGTTTTCAGAATTCTTGAATTTTAATTATTTCTTCTTGTTGTGAGAGTTACGGCGCTCAGCGAATGATAGTTTATGCTATTTTCACAGCAATGTTTAACTATGTTTTGTTACTAACTTTGTAATTGAATAAAAGAAAAATGAATTAGACAAATTTGTCTAGAACATCTGGAATATTTTTGAAGTGTGATACACGAACCAAGGTAGAACATTCTATAGATAACCACATCAGATTTTGTAAATGTTTCAAAGGTTTCTTTTTAACAGAACTGAAATCTTAAAAAACTTCTTGTGGTATGTTGTGTGCGTTTGTGATTATTTGGTATATGAAAAGTAATGTGTTTATTTTGTTTTCTTGTATTATCTTTTCTGTATGTTGAAATGCATTTTAGTTTTAAGATTTTGGTTTTGTCAAGTTAGATCATCGCACAGTCTCGAAACGTAGCAATAAAATTGTTACTAGTTGGAATGATCTCCATTTTCAGTGATAAGCCAAAATAAACTATTATACAATGTAAGCAACATATAAAAATAGATATTTTCAAATCTTTACCAGAAAAATATAGTTTTGTAAATTGGGGAGATGAATTGTATTCAAACATTTCTATTTAGAAACAAGTGATAAAATACATTCAATAATTGGAGAAAATAATTAGGTAGGCTTGTTAACTACATGTGTTTCATCTAAGAATTTAAGCAATATTTTCTTTACAGAAAGTTATAATTTGATATAATGTTTTCATGAACAAAGGTAAATCAATGATGTTCTGCCATGATTGTTTATTAGAAAGTATTGCTAGGATTTACTTTTGATCGTTTGAAATCCGGTGCTTTATTAGTTTTTTGCATCTGTATTCAGTACAATTATTTTGCTGTGATCATTTTGTATGATTATTTGATAAATAAATACCATTGTAACATATCTGATAGAACTCATTAATTTCGAATTAAAAATGTATTTACGTTATTTCTTTTCTCTATTCAAAGTTTTCAAAAGTTGCAATAAATAGATATACTCAAACATCCTTTAGAAATAAATAAATATACTCAAACATCCTTTTACAACACCAATTTTATATTATGTTGTACATTATACAATTCAACATGTACATGCATGAGACATCTCAAAGTATACAATTTTCGAATGCATGCCTTGAAAATTGGAAATTATATTATTTTGATGTATTAATTATTCCGAAAACTAAATCATAAAATTAAGTTTTTAATGATCTTTGGTTTTCAAAGAATTTTAAATCTAATCCTTTATCCAAACTGTTTAACAGAGAAAAATTATAGGGAGACTAAGGAGACTAACAGACTAACACTGCAAACATAAGCTTAAAATCTATGAAAGAAAATAGCTAATATTTTAGTGAATTTTTCATCTTACATTGCTATTGCCTTTGATTGTGCTACTGATGAGATATTTTGTCACACAGTCATCTAAGAGGCATTGCTTGCATGAGTTGGAAACGAGTTGCTTTTCAATGATCATATAAACGATAGTTCAGAGAAACGAAAAAAAAAGCTGTTTTTGAAAAGCTGCAGTTCGCTTGCTAATTGATTCCGAAATAAATGGTTTATACAAACATTGCAGAAAAATTTATTCTCAATAAAATTGATTTGAATGATTTTTCTACAGACCTTATGGTTAAAGTGTTATAAAGAAAAAACAAAAAATTGAAAAATACCGTTTTTTCGTGCCTTTCAGATTTAGTCCAGGGCAGGGAGATTGAGGGTTGAAGTTTTAACTAGTGCGTATGTAGGCTAGATACTACGTACCCAAAAAAAGTTTGTAAGACCCTTTTCCATGTCAAATTTAATTACCGACTGGACTATAAAAAAATAATTTTTTCAGCAAATGTTGAACAATTTAAAAAAATATCCGCGTAATAACAGCAAATATATAAAATAAATATAAATAGCAGCAAAATATCTTCAAATTAACACCCCCTATCCGTATGTAACACTGAGGAAAGTCCCACTCTTCCCTCCTTAGCGTTTTGTAATTTATGTGCGATCCCTCATGCCTTTTCGTTGACTAGATGATCATCATCAAATCATCAACTTGGTCTCTTTTCAGATGTCCTCTGAACACCTTTGTTTATGAAAAAACTACAACTTTGATTCTTTGAATAAAACTTGCTGTATCTCTTTATAATGTTGTTTACTGCATGCAAATATTCTTAATTGTGTTCAACAAAGTAATCTTGTTTATTCCGTAGAAAGCTACATCATGCTGTAAGGTGACAAATTACACAATATTATGTTCCCATCAGAGAAGGAAAAGCAAAGTTACTACAGATTATTAAATCGGAGGTTAGATTGTCTATCTCGTGAATACGAGTGTTCTGGTGTTGGAAATCGCATTGTAATGCTATGTTTCTATTCCTTCGAAGAAATGAAACAACCAGGGGCGGAACAGCACGGGAGCGGAGAGGGGGCAAGGAAAGCGAGGTGAAGAATCTGGGAGAGGAAAAGCATGCGTAGCTCATTAATAGGTAATTGTCATGGAGAAATATTCGCGGAATAGTGATGCGTCAGCTAGTGATCCAATAATGATTCATAAGGAAATAATAGTGATCTCATTTCTTCAACGATTGCGTTCTGAAGGTTTCCTCAAAAATTTACAAAAAAAAAACTCTTATCTTTAGCGCACACGTAACACATAATTTATTGCTTCCATTAACCGACGCTTCTCTCATAAATCAATCATACGTTTGGATCAAGATTAATAGCCCTTAAGTGAATATACTTCTAGGGTTATCCGTAGGATAAAATAACCTCTTAATTTCTTACAATGTTTCTTTTTTGCGGCATGTGATTTAAGTGCAATTACATAGAGATTAGTTGCGAATCCTACAATCAAATGAGATACCTACGGACTAAAGTTATAGTAATTATGTTTTTGGGTAAAGACCATATACATTCAAAAAACTATATTTAACACACATTTTTATTCGTGGTCGAAAAGTAAAATCAACTTTTCTAATCAATACAAAATAATTCTGAAACTGCTTTTCTATTCTTTATTGTTGTTGTTGTTGTTTTGCTACATTTACACTTGAGTAACAGAAAGGAAAAGTAGTGGAATCACCTCAACAATATGATATCGAGTTTTCTGTCAAATCATTGTTTAAGGTTCTTTTAAGCTGTAACTTGGCGCACTTGTGAGGATTGAGGTATTAGTGATATTTTGGAGATGATTAAAATTGATGCATGCGGAACGGAGATACATGCATTTTTGTACATGAAAATCAGTATGTATGAAGTGTTGAAGAGGTACATCACGCATAAATTTCTCAGAGTCTAGCTTAAAAGCGTTTGTGGTGTAGCGTGGTAAACGGGAATAAGACCTAGTTGCATCGATTCCAACAACTTTAGGATATTCTAATGTTTGACTTACTTTGCATAAAGCTAGCTCGCATAAAGCTCCTGTGATATTTTCAGAATTTTCTGGTAAGTGGCGAAAAATTTGTCTTCAAAGAAAATGTATTTATTATTACTGATTGGTTTCGATTGTTATTAAAACCTCTGACATTTTGAAAATCTCAAAACTCTTTAAATTTAAAACACCAGGGGTTTCGTCTAAAAAGAAATTTGAGTTTTTACTCAATCAAACTTCGTTATTTTTGCTTTAAATGAAAAGTAGTGGGTCTCAGATTGTTTATCGAAGGCTGTTATTCACTCAGTGTAAGTACTTAATTGTCAAAGTACCTTTAAATTAATAGAATGAATGCTTACATGACGTCGTTTCTTCTTGGCCACAATGTTTGGTGGTGTGAGTTCCTATAGACCTAATGAATGCATTCAATGTTTCGTGGTTTAGACCGAGCAAGAGTATTTGATAATTTATAATAATATGTTATATAATATATTATGCATGTTTTTAAATCAATGTGAATAGCGGGTTTTCCTGCTGTAGTCCACTACAAATATCCATATTTTGGTAAAAATAAAATGATTTCAATTACATTTTTAGAAACGTATTCAACTCTTGTGTTCATAGTCAATAGTAATTGTATTGTTTCAGAGTTCGTAAATTTCATTCTCATAGCATGAGATAATAAGTTCTGAATAACATAAAACAATTATCTGGAGAGGGGTTTTCACTTTTCGAATAGTTCCTTATGTGCGATGTAATCACAAGGGTTTCACTTGTTCAAATTTATTTTCGAATATGTTCTACACCTATAATATTAAAGACAGATATATCTTTCTCAGTGTAATTTATCCCTTAAGTGAATGGAGTAATGCTGAATGCAACCAATCCAAGAAAATAAAAAAAAAGGCTACTTTCTAGGTAGCTGTTCACCTTTCTTTTAATTTCCTTAATGCATCTAAACAATGTTTGCATTGTGCTTATCTATGGAGACAGAAAAGCTAAATCACATATTACTGTTCTTTCGTTCATTGATTCTACAAATACGGCCACGGATAGATATTATTCATTAAATAAAGAAAAACTAATAGGAATCTGACGTAAATATACATGTACACACGTCTCATTTTCGGTGTGCATCCTTGCTGATCGAAATTTTAAGATTTGACCCGACTTTCCAACCAATTATAACCGTATTTATTCTCGTGGCATGGATGTTTTCTGCATAAATTCATTGCATTGTAGACCTTTAAATTAGGACATGCATTTTTTCAAAATCATTAGCGGTTGTTAAGTAATAACGTTACGAGAAGGAAGGAGAAGGAATGAATTTCCTTCGGAGATCACTCACTAGTTTTATTTTTATTTTTGGATTAAACGTAATATCATTTTGAGTTCGAATTTCATTTCTAATTGACGTAAAATGTCGCAAAGAACTTTTAGAAGGTCAAATTTAACTACAGTGAAAATGATTTTGACTCACTCTCATTTTCACTTGCGGTACGGCATTCGCTACAAAAATGTAAGGTTGTCGTAATTTAAATGGGAGGAAATACATTTTTGAGACACTAAGAACGGACGTACAACAACACTACCAAAAATGAGATTTGCTTCTCTTAGACAATGAACAATGTTTAATAATAACAATATTTGTATATTTAAATGCCTGTAATTATCGTTTTTTCAACGATGAAGATTGAGGGTTTATTTTCGTAACCAATACACGATCAATGCTTTTATCGTCACCGATAAAAAGCATTGATCGTGTAAGGGACAATCCTTTTCGTACACAAGGTAAAAACCATGCTTTTTTATAAAATCGTATTTAAAATGCTTGTATAGGTATTGCTAATTATAATTTATTTCCACCGTCTTCTTTCGCCATCCTGTTTGTGAGAAACAGATGTATGGACACGGTGACGTAAGGACATCTGTCTCGTTTTTCAGATGTGTTAAGAAAATATTAAATTCAAACACATTTAGAGGAAGGTAGAATACCTTATTTTAATAACTATTTTTAAAACTAAATTTTTTTAAGTCGAAAAATCGTGGAATATCGTCTCATGAAACAGAAAAAACAAAAGTAATTCGAACATGAATAATGATCCTACGTCACGTAAATATAGAGGCAGTGACAGACGAAGAAGTTGTGGTGCCAGAGTGGTCGGTAAAGAAATAGAAGATAAGTCAAAGAGAGCAAATGTTGCTCCAGTATCAGCGATTGGGCGGTTCCCAGAGTCTGCGAAGAGGATGGTGGGTGATAAAGTGGTGGCGACTGAAAAAGTGAGTCAAGTTCTAATGGTGCAGGGTTGTAATGCGTTGGTGGCAATGAGAGTCCAGATAAGTGGTGGTGGGACAGTGGGAAGTTGTACCCACGAGTACGAACGTCGTAGATGATGTCGTAGGACGCAGTGGAGAGAGAGAAACGCCGGAACGAGGTGGGAATGGAAGAATAAGCAGCCAGGCGATGACGGCATCGGTGGGGACAGTGGACGGGTGAGGATTGTCGGGTGCGGGAGGGCCGCGAGGCGAACTGGGTCAGCAGGTAAAATGGGACGGGGATAAGGCAGAAGAAGCAGGCACGACGGGTCGTGGGAGGGGTAGAGTGGGAGACGAGACAGAGCGGGGAGGTCACGAACGCGAGGGTAAAGGCAGGAGGATGGGGAGAAGATGGGCAGGTTTTATTGATTGATTGATTTTTTCGTGTTTCCGGGCGCGTCAACTGCTTTGGTCATTAGTCCCATTAGTGTAGTGCATGTCTTTTTTCGGGAGATGGCGGTGATATTCCCCCGCTGGATGGCGAGATCCGGCGCCGACCTACCGTCGGCTAGTGCGGTTTCCCCCTAACCAGGGCTCTCCCACCAGCGGGGCACCGCCCCAGCCAGGACAAGCTCTAAGCTCCCGACCGGTCTCCCGGAATATGTAGTAGTGTGGTGCATGTTAGTGTAAGTGTGTGTGTAAAGGGAGAGGATAGAACAAGGAAGAGGAAGGACAGATCGCGCGCGGTCCGTGGGCCGTTTGGTAGGGTACTGCTCCGGCATTCGCCTGGTGTTGATCGGAGAAACCACGGAAAACTACCGAACAGAGCAGTCGGCCGCAAGAATTCTTCTCCAGACAGCGACTGAATTCGGCCTAGCTGAAAAGCTAGTGTCGAAAATGCTGCCGCCGTAGGGAGTGGGAACCTAGGACCTCCCGGTCAGAGGCGCTGCAGTGACATCCGTTGATACACTGAGCTACCGCTCCCGGTAAGATGAGCAGGTGCGGTGGGATGGTCGTTGAAGGCGACCGTGAAAAGGGGCGGGTGGGTGGAAACGGTTGGGAAAGGGAGGGACGGCGTGGGCGGTGGGAGATGGGGGCTGGCGGCGCATGCTTGGGAACCCAGAGCGCGGCAGGGTGCAGGCCTTGATCTGGGCCACAGTAGCCAGAGGCCTTGGCTGTTGCGTCCCGAACCTCCGCTGCTCTTCCTCTGCCCGGCAAAGCGCGCGTGCCACGGCGGCGGCGGCGGGGCGGCGGCGGGGGCGGCGGCGGGGGCGGCGGCGGGGCGCGGCGGCGGGGCGGCGGCGGGGGCGGCGGCGGGGGGCGGCGGCGGGGGCGGCGGCGGGGGCGCGCGGGCGGCGGCGGGGCGGCGGCGGGGGCGGCGGCGGGGGGCGGCGGCGGGGGCGGCGGCGGGGCGGCGGCGGCGGGGCGGCGGCGGGGCGGCGGCGGCGGCGGGCGGCGGCGGGGGCGGCGGCGGGGGCGGCGGCGGCAGGCGGCGGCGGCGGGGGCGGCGGCGGCGGGGGCGGCGGTGGTGGCGGCGGCGGCGGCGGCGGCGGAGGTGGGCGCGGGGGCGGCCGGCCTCCAGCGACTGTGCCACCTGCAGAGCACTTCGCCGCTCCCGTCCCACCGCGCCTCTGTGCCCGCACACCGCCGCCGCCGCCAACACCTACACCCACACCCACACACCTACTACATCGCTATCGTTCGCTGTTACCTACTCGCTTACTTTGATCTTCACGCTCCTCCCCGGCACCGCTCCCGCTCCAGTCTCTTCCTCCGCTCTCACTCCGCCATCCATCTCGTCCCCCGCTCCTACCGCCTCAGACCTTCCCATCTCCACCCCCGCCGCCCCCACCACTGTCCTCACCCCCGCCTCCACCGGCGCTCCGCCCACGCCTCACACTCCGTCAGACGCGCCAGCAAAAAAGGGCCCAAATGAGCGGCCTCCGAAGGCCCAGCAACAAGCGCACGGGAAAAGGAACTTATAATGACTTTTCAAGGCCCCTTGCGGGCTTCACGCTTGCAGCAGATTTATCTCTGGAAGCAATGTTTAAGACAGTCTGGTGGGTAGAGAGTGATCGCCAAATGGTTAATGGGAAGAGGTTACGCAACTTGATCATGTATTGAAATATACTGTAAGCTTAAAATAATTGATTCCAAGATGCTGAGTAATACTTCCAAGAAATTTAAATAATTTTGCGTTCATAAAGATGTATGTTTGTTACATTTGAATATACACCATATATTGGTACCTTCATTTAGTACCACGTATTTTGTAATAAGGTCGATAGTAAAAATTCAATGTTTGTTCTTGAATATGAAAAAATAATTTTTTCTCAATCTTTCTCGTATTGTTTTTCTTTCTTCTCTTTCAGAATTATATTGTCTGTGCTACATTTTTGACCTAGTGGTGCAACAACAACACATACTTTTTCACATTAGTTAGACAACTTTTTCGTAACGTTTGCAATTTAAGAAAATTTCAATTCAACGAAAATTATATTTGCTACATACTTTTAAGTATTTGTAATACTACTTGAAGATAAATCTGAATAAAAAAAATTGAAGCCCTTATTTTGGAAATTTTGAAAATATTGTGCTTCCATGCAAAGTATCACTAAAAATCAAAATATCCGTTTCAAACTCGCAGGTTGTCGAGTTTGTTCAGATAAATCTCGGAATATCAATTTTGGAGAAAATAGTCTAAACGATTGAGGCGGTAGCGTTGACCACAGACAAACGGACGAACGAACCTACAGACATTTTGCTGTCAATCGAATTTTCGGTATCAAGCACCCACATAACATGCATTCTGGCAACACATCGTGTTAGAAGAAGTAATTTACTACATATAGGAGCAATATTTATCCACTTTTTCTTTAACAGAATCCTGCAATAAGTCTTTTTCTATGGAAAAATAAGTGTTCCGTTCAGGGAAGATTAAGAGAATGGGCGAGGGTGCGGTGGTCCGCTTTCAGAAGAGTTGCCTTAGAATTCACTAGCCAACTGATGTCACTGCAATGTTGGATCTGTAGTTATAATGTTGCGAAATATTAACCAACCGCGACTTTGTAACGGCACACGATGAGTGATAAAAAATTACTGAATAACGTAATAGAAGCAATCATATTGAAAGGAAAGTATAAAGGAGAAGACGTTTTGATACCCCGCATCCCAATGATTCTAATTGACGTACCATTCGAGTTTAAACGACTGCAGTTTCCAGTACGGCTTGCTTTCGCTATGACTATAAACAAATCCCAGGGGCAGTCATTAAGTGTTTGTGGTATTAATCTAGAAAACCCATGTTTCTCGCATGGTCAATTGTATGTTGCCTGTTCCCGTGTTGGAAAGCCATCTGTTCTATTTGTTTACGCGCCAGGTAATCTAACAAAAAATATCGTGTACCATAAAGTACTACAATAAAAAAAACTTAACTTAGAATAAGTAAAAATAAAATGAAATATAATAAGTAGGTACCATAATAAGAAGTGTGAAATTGTAATTTTTTATTGTGATTTTTTATTGACTATTAAAATAATTTTAGGCGTTCTATAATTTTTATTTTTTGACATAATGTAATTGTTAACTTATTAACTTTCTTTTTTTGTCTTACAAGCTGACCCGGGGTCCCGAATAGCAGAATAGGTATTAAAGAAACTAAAAAATTAAAGAATTGATTGTTAGGCGGTACAAAGTTCGCCGGGTCAGCTAGTACATGTAAATAAACAGTTTTCTCGTACAGTTTCTTGTACAAAGAAAGTTGTTTTCTCGTACAAAGAGTTTTCTCGTACAGTTGGATTGGCACCCTAAATAATAAGTTTTTATTTATACCTTTATGGTCTACAAATGTTTTACAGGGTTGTTGGTATATTTTTATACTTTTCATCGTTAGATCTAAAATATTCTGAATTGTCTTTTAGTTAGATAGTTACAGATAGCCTTAATTGTATTTATCTTTATTAAATGTTTTAACAATTGTAAATATTATTGTTATATAATTTCCAAAATATCCTATTCAGAGCTAGTCGCTCCAATGTGGACACTTTCCTCACTGCTTCTCTCCCTCACAGATCCGCCACTGATGTTAACGACCATCGCTCTTCAAAATATTCACTTGCACTGACAATGAAGGTTCTTACCATCTCATTATGTTCATAATTGACTTAATTCATAACATTGCATGGGTAAATTGGATTTGTATAGCAATCAAGCGATGGAACATCGGGTAGGTCCAGCCTCGCAATTATTCTTCCTAACTCGTTGGGATGTTATGTTTGGAAATACCAGACCGTGAATTTGATTAGGCACTAATTACTTTCGTGTTCACAGTGGAATGAAAAAATATCCAAACCCTTATTTATGTTGCTTATTCGTTCTACATTCATTAACTAAAACATTGTTCTCCTACACTCAATTATTCACTTTCAGCAGCTTTTTCGTGAGTGGGTGAGGTATTTTTAGACATTATGAAAGAAGTGTATTTAACCAGTGAGCTATCCAGTTGTTGTTTTTTTTTTGTCTTTGCAGATTACGTATTATTTTTCCCGTAACCTGTTTAATGATTCACAGGACATCTTTGATAGCAAACTACATTAGGCTCTAACTTTTATTCAACGCTACGTTATTATTTTTTCACAAAATGTTCAATTTTTCATACCATTCAAAACATGTGGTTTGCAGAATTAATTATATACGCAATTAACTATCAATGCGATTGTAGCGAGCATGGTTCTTTATGAGATATAAGTGACGAAAAACGCAGACAACTGCAACTTTTACCTATGTATTTAGCGTTTGGATCTTTTTAATTATTTCTTTTCTCCTCTTTCTAACAATACGCCCGTCTTCATTACAAGAAAGTATAAATAATTCTCGCATTCTAATATAAATAAATAATACTAGTATTCTCTCTTAACTTCGCCACAAAGCAACACCAGAACTGTCCTTCCGTGCAACGTGTAGCATCCCATTCTGCGGTAAAGCTATGCTGTTGGGCGAAACACTAAAGATATTGGAAACGGTTAACAGAGGGAAAATAAGCGGTCGAGACAGAATAGGGGGTAGGATTAAAGAGTAGAGGAAGTGTCATTCTGCATTTCATAACCACCTGACGCTGGAATTCATTTTCCCGTTGACTCGCAGGCAAGCATCATAGAGTTATGGATATTTAAAATTTACTTCTTTAATCTTCTCTACGTTCCTTCAAGGTTTAACAGTGGAGTTCTATTACTTCCTGTATAATCCTCCAGAGACTTTCATTATTATTTCTAGACATACATTAACAACGGATTGTAATGTAGAAGCCGTAAGACATTCTCAATTCCGCACTTGGCTCTGTACGGAGACTCTTCGATTGCGGTTAAAACATTTAACTGCTCCCTCGCATTCAAAATTGATAAATGATTTTAACAATTTTTTAATCAATAAAGGCAGACAATTATGCTAGTTTTCACGAAAGTGCTTTGTTAAAACTACAATAGTTAATACAAGTTTAATATTACTTTGGGGTTTGACAGTACCATTTATTTTGTAATAGAACCATTTTCTCTCTTTCCTGTATACTACATTCGGCTAATTTACTACGAATACATGTAAACTCATAGACATTGTTGATTGTTTGAGCAGTAATAGCCATCCTTACGAAAATTCCGTTTATAATTGGATGATTATTTTAAAAATGTCTAATGACTAGGCGTCTAACGACTCGGATCTACTAATTAATCATCTCGTTTAGTCTCCGTAACGTTTCCTTAGGTGGACTCGTACTGGTGTTTAACTTTCTTGCTCAACAACAAAAATATATAATTCGCATACCTAGTCAAGTCCGTTTAACTCCTCCATTTCTAAGAATATCGTCAATTAGGCCTCCGACTTTCTTACGATACAGTTGGAAGGCTGCATTGTATTTTCTATTATTTTGCAAAGACGCTCAACTATCAACTTTAATTTAATCGACATCATATTTATTCCCTTCCTACATCTTTGCTATTAGATATGCTGTGCCATAAGATAAATAAACTGATTTCTCCTTTACGTCTTTTACCATACTTTCTTCCAATCTGCCAGCATTCTGCGACTAAGGAACCCGCCCCCACCCACCCACACACACATCCGGTTACCATTATTATCCCATAGCAGTTCTTAGCTTCATGGCGACCTATCCCATAGCAGTTCTAAACTTCATGGCGAGTCACGTAGTAGCTCGTAGGTTAGTGGCGAGTTCACTAAGTTACCGGATGAAGTCTAGGGCTGTGGGAAGAACCAACGAATGAAGGTGATACATAAGAGTATAATAATGCCACAAAAACTGCTCAAAAAACCCACGTCTTATGCGCGATTCGAACTCAGAGCAGAGATGTCCGTAGCAGGGAGCATCAACTGCCCTCGCCACCGGGCCTAAAGACAACATAAGACAATTTAATTGATTATTTACTGTTCCCGTAAATGTCAACAACTGTGGTGGTTGGTCCCGGGGGTGAGGTATTACTCCTTCCACTGAATCGCGAAATCCCGGGTCGACCTGCACGTCTGCATGTAGGGTTTTCCTCTCTAGATCCTCCGCAGCGTGCCCTTATTCGGGAAATCACTAAGCTTTCAACATGCCTCCGATAAGTGCATGAGTAAGTGCTGTAAGTGCAAAGTAAGTGCACGAGTGAGGAGAGAGGATGGAACAAGAATGAGAAAGTAAAGACAGTGGGCGGTTCGTGGCTCGTTTGTTAAAGTACCGCTCCGTCATTTGCCTGGTTTTGATCGTCGAAACCACGGGAAAATACCGATCACAGTAGCCGGTCATTACAATGCCTCAAATCTCCCGATCAATTCTGCTGCAGAGGAAACGTCAAAGCTCCTTCTGAGCCTTCCCAACCGGTTGCATGTCTAAATCAAATCGTGTGAAAACCTTGTACATCTCGTTACATTTGAATCGGCAAAGATGACTCAAGACATTAACTGACGTCATTGCAGCGGCTCTGACCGGAAGGCCCAGGGCTTGAGTCCCGACGGTGGCAGAATTTACGATAATACCTAGGCAGCTGGGTCGAGTTCAGCCGCTGCCTGGAGAATTTTAGCGGCCGGCTGCTTTCATCGGTAGTTTTCATGGTTTCTCCGACCACCACCAGGCAAATATTGGAGCAGTACCATAACAAACGGACCACGAACCGCACACGATTTTTCTTCCTTTTCCTTGCCCCATTCTTACCCCTACTTACACACACGCACTTACACTTACGTGCACTTCACTATCACACTTGCCACTAGTCAGGAGCTTGTCCCGGCTGAGAGTGGTGCCCCGCTAGTGGGAGATACCTGGTTGAGGAAAACGCCGCAAGACAACAGGTAGGTCGGTGCCGGATCTCGGCATCCAGCGTGGAAAGATCACAGCCACATCCCGCAATGAAAACATACATTACACTTACGGGACTAATGACCTTAGCAGTTGACGTGCCAGGAATCTCTCATCAATTGTTACATTCCTTATCGTTTTATATTTATCTTAACCTTGATAGGTTTATGCATCAAGTGATGTAACTGCAGCGCCTCTCACCGGGAGGTCCTAAGTTCGAGTCCTGACGGCGGCAGGATTTCCGACACCAGCTTTTCAGCTAGGTTGAATTCAGTCGCTGTCTGAAGGAGAATTACAGCGGCCGGCTGGTATGATCGGTAGTTTTCCGTGGTTTCTCCGATCAACACCAGGCGAATGTCGGAGCAGTACCCTAACAAACGGGCTACGGACCGCGGACGATATTTCTAACCTCTTCCTTGTCCTATCCTCTTTCACATACACTTACCCTGACATGCACTACACTACCACATATTCCGAGAGACCGGTCGGGAGCTTAGAGCTTGTCCCGGCTGGGGTGGTGCCTCGCTGGTGGGAGAGTCCTGGTTAGGGGGAAACCCCACTAGCCGACGGTAGGTCGGCGCCGGATCTCACCATCCAGCGGGGGAAGATCCCCACCATCTCCCGAGGAAAAACATGCACTACACTTATGACCAAAGCTGTTGACGCGCCCGAAATCACTAACCAACCAACCAATTGATCGGTTTACCTTTCTTTACTCCCCCGCCGTCAAATGGCCTACGCTCTGATGTGCACGTGTTGGTCTGCAGTCCCCCTGCTCGTGCAGTCGCGGCTTAAATGAGGTGGCTAGAAGCATGTATAGTGTAAATAGTGTTTAAATGATTTCATGTGTAATGTTTATAAGTGTATGTTTTTGTGTTATATTGGTATGTACTGCTTACTGTAAATAATGTAAATAATGTTCGTTGTTAAATTAAGTCAGGATGTAAGACGTAGATTTAGATTAGTTTGTAAGTATCTAGTTTGTAAGCTAGGCCATACGTTAGCTATGTAAATAGAATTTAAGAATAAATATTTTATGTCGGACGGCGCGCGTGCGGTTCCGTTCCCGCCGCGGGCGGCGTGCCCCAGGGGCCCTGGAGTGCTTGCCGTCCTCGCGGGGACCTTGTGCGCCGCCCCGCAGCGCCCGCCGAGCGTAAACACACGTCCCCGCGCGAGCGTGAGCGTGCGCGGACGGCCAAAGGATCTGCCTCGTCACGGCGCCGCCGCCAGGAACCGGAATCTGCTCAGCGCTGCTTTGGAACACGCGTGGCGGAGAGCGTCTTCGGCCCACATGTGCCGTCATCGAAGTCGTCACAAACAATCTCAGACAGATTCGTGCAGGTGGCCACCAGGGTTAAAAACAGGCGTGGTTGTTTGTGACGGGAATATTATTCTCGGTCCCAGGTGTAACCATCTCTAATACCTTGGTTTTACAAGTTAAAAGGTACAAAATAAGACATAGTTGTTTGTGACGTGATAGTATTCTCGGTCCCGCGTGTAACACATCCAAATCTTAATCTATCTCTAATATCTTAATGTAACAAGTTAACTTGTGTACTACGGAATATCGGGTGTGCGCAGAAAAACTGTTCCCTAATTCCTGAAAAGATACAATGAGATAGATCCACGTACTACCAGATGAAACGATAAAGAGGGAGATGGGTTAAAACGCCACCACAGGGTGAGATTTGGGCAGTTATGTGGTTTCTCCACTCGCTACATCGACCCAGAGGTGATGGGGTTCCCAGGGAGTAGTGGAACACTCTACCCTATCCTTTGGGCACCTAGAGATAGCAATTGTGAGAGACCTGGACAACTGACAATAAAGAAAGAGATTATATAATACTACATCATTTTAAAGTTAAGTTGTGTCATTAGTTTAAGCAATTTATAATAATAATGTTAATGATTATTTTTCTTTTATCCCATCTATCAACATATCATCGCTATCAATGTTGTGGCCCGAGTGGTCTCAAAATGTGAAATGCTCCTTCGGAAACATGACTCACATATCCCTACACTAACAAACGCCGGCACTTCAGTCACAGAGATATAGATGCTCGTTCTATACTAATAATATTACTGCTCAGGATTATTGTTCAGAATCGTCCCCCCCGCCAATGTTTTCATCAAAGTAATCACAAAAAATGTAGACTACCGCGCTTGAAATTGATGTGGATAACAGCTGGAGCTATGAAAACATTCCTCATTTTTAATTAATTAGTTTTAATGTAGGGATATATAACGAAACGCCGTCATATCCCTTCATTTGGCTAGACCATTAAAGTTACGTTTGTGGAAATCCGGTACTGTGCACCAGTTCCAATTCTAAAATTTCTTAACATTTATAAGCGATTAAATCGTAATAATATCAAATAATTGATATAATTCTACACAGAATCTGGGATTTAATTGCTGACCACTCTCGTATACTGCATAGGGGTACCCACAAGAATTAATCTCCCAACAAATGTATCAGGTCTATAAAAGACACATTTTGTAGATTACGACCTTCATTACATAATTTCTTCTTCTTTTAATATAATTTTTAATCTATAATTAATTTAACTGAACTTTTCTTTCTCTTCTCTTTACCATTTTCTCATCTCCCTTTTTACATTGCACTGTACTACACATGTTTTGCTTTAATTATTTTCTTAACTATTTCAACTGTTACGTTTTCTAGTGATTTTTTTAAACTATAAATGCTTTCTGACTTCTTGCAATCTATACGAGAAACGAGAAGAATGAGGGCGAGGCTTTGCGCTCTTTATAAATCGTACGTAGGTCAACCAGCTCGGAAGTAAATTCAGGTTAGGCCAGGGAAACCAAATTATTTCGGTCGAGGCGATTACACTCACAAAATTCGAACAAGGAAACAAAATTCAGATCTTGGGAAATTTTCTTTTTGCAACAGAACAATTAGAGATTGGTACAGTTTACCCGCAGCAATTTTCAAATATTTTCCTGTAAGTGTCCGAAGCTTTAGAAATAAGTTAGAACAAGATGAGAGTAATAGGTATTAAATGAGTAAGTGCTGTGAAGTGCCGTGAAATGCTGGTCAGTGTAATTCAAAGCAAAACAGTGTACTGTAAGTGCGGTGCAGTTAAGTGTAGTGAACACGATCAATAAATTTTAAAAAATCTAATTTAGCCAATATTTATGTAGCTTGTATTAAATTTTAGCATCACTAACATATAATTATTGGATATCATGACAGAGTTGAAATAATTGTCATAATATTTCATATTAGTGATAGTATGACTATTGCATCCTCGTCTTATACTGTACTCCTTTATTATTATTACTGTTATTATTATTACTGTTATATTATTATTGCAATTGTTGTTATTTAACTGCCACCGGGTCACACCCAATTGCAGTTCAAATAAATGTAATGTAATGTAATATTTTGACAATGAATAGAACATTTTTAAAGTGAAAGGATGGAAAGAAGGTGCACCACAAACCCTGATTTTCAATAATTATTTTCGTTCATTTTTGAGGTACCTAGAGGAGGAAGTAGTTAAACATTCAAAACGGTTACTAACGACTTAAATACTAGTTATTCTCTCTTAAGGTGAGTGAGTTGAATCACGGTTTCAGTAGCCTATCATTACAACCCAACGTCATTCACGCACTCTGTGTGAAGAAACATTCATCACATCATTTGACCCTAGTGTAAGCTGGCAGTTTTGTGATTCACCTGTGATGGTTCCATGATTAAGAATTCGTGTAATTGAGAAAGCAGTAGTCTGTAATTAAATAATATAATGACATGTTTCAATCTTGAAAGTCTCCGAAGTCATTCGTTTTCTATTTGATCTTTTCATAATTGAAGTTCATCCGAAAGAATTGTTACGGTTCTCAAAAATGTCTTTGTATTGCTTTATTATCGAAAATACTACATCCTTGGAGCTCAATAAGTATCAAATTATTACATTCGCGCTACTTTACACGGGTTAAAAACAATATTTCGAAAAACCTAGATGTTGGAATTGATTTGGTATGTGTATTTCTGTCAAAATATGAGGTCAAAGTTTCGAAGTATGTCAATACACTCTCTACATTTGATAGATGCACTATTGTGGAGCATTAACTACATTACTCAATAAATTGACACATAAATGTGAAAAATTAACTAAGAGGCAACAATTTCTAAAGAGGAGGGCGAGAAAATGCAAACTATAGAAGTAACGTCTTCAATCAAATCCATTTGAATAATAATACCAAGAAACCGAATCCGTTTGTACGAAGTCTGGTATTAATCTAATAGCAAGTTTTGATGAAATTTTATTGTAAAATTGATATTTTATTTTTAACATACCCAGATTTAAGAACCAAATCACGATAATATGAGCAGCCCAAAACATTTCACATAAATTATTGACTTCTCTTCATAAGATCAAATTTTCGAAACGTGTGTTAATTGTGGTTCAAAAATATTATGGAATAATCTTTGTATTCTTGTGTCAGCAACACCATATCAATAATCAATAGAAATTGTGTACATATTCTCATAAATTATAATGAATCTCAAACAACTAAATCCATTGTTTAAGGGGGTGCTCATTTTCACATTGGTGAATGTTGACAAGTTACTTTAGTTCATTAAGCAAGTGAGCCTATTACATCAACATTTTTACTTATACAAATATACCGAAGGGAGCGATTCGCGTATCTAAAATTTTCACAATTGAAAGATTGAAGGGATCTCTTTCGCGAAAACACTTTCAAGAAATTTGGAAATGAACATTTAATTTTACAAGGCTTAAGTGGGTTAAACAGAAATTGTAAATACTTATGGTTCTAAAATTGAACTCTTTATGAGGCACACTACAAGGATGAGAATAGCAAACAAGTATGGTAAGAATTCTGATTCGGTGATGTTGACGTTCTTATATGAAGAAATAAAAGAGGTCATTTTCGTCAACTTAAGTGTTTTTATTGGGATAGCTGGCTTTTTTTAATTTGTTGCGTGTACAATTGACGCAACGCGTCTCCAAGCCCCTTGGAGGCGTTGAGCGCTTCGCACTTTTTAGCAGTAATCCTCCATTAATTAATTACAGAGCTTTTTTAATTTTTGAAATAACCCTCCGTTAATATTATGCCCGTCACGTCTTGTCGCAGCCAGTTGTCAAGAGGACCGCCAGGTAGCATCTCCGCGTACGCGCCTCCCACCACGCGCTCCTGCGTCACTACCCAGCGGCCAGAATTAGGAAGGAATGAGGATAGAGGTAGGGTTTAGGACTCTTCAGAGGGGTTGGTCTAGCCCTTGTGAAGCAGCCAAACTCGTTTTGTTGGAACAAATTTCACATGAGATTCGACGGGAATCGAACCCGGACCTCCTTGGTGAAAGGCGAGCGACTTCGCTCTGCGCTACGAGATAGCTTGCTACTGCTCTATATATCCCCTTGCATTACTCATTGTGTAATTTAATTTGCTATCTTACTTGTATTTTATTTATATTTTCTTTTATTTACATTGCAGACTGATGACGACGGCAAAGTCGCCGAAAGCCGGCTATTTCAATAAAAACACTAAGTTGACGGAGATGACCTCCTTATTTCTTCAAATAGCAAAAACGTGTTTTATATCAAAGATTACAACTGGTTCTTTCACATTATCTGAATGGACAATGAGAGATGCGCCCAAAGAAGCTTTGAACTATATGCCAATCGGCAGATAAAATGTTGGAAGACCAAGCGTAAGATGGAGTGATAAATTATATTCAGGACGGAACAAGCCACCAGTCCTAACTCTTGTAGTGGAAAAAGAAGAAGAAGAAGAGGCAATTTTAAGGGTTACGATCCTTCGGACCCACCCGCTCAATTGCTCGTGTACACTTGCAATTGTCCTCGGCGTGTGTCAGAGAGCGCCCAAGTTCCCGGATGCGAATTGCACGCGAGGGACCTCGAGCAGCTTCACGGCACTTGAGCGATGGAGGGTCGCGCCTCTTTCAAGCGTTGGGCACGCGACATCTGCCAGACGGATGCCCTGCGGCAGACGCTGGTCCCTGGGCGTACACGCATTGACCGGCGCTCGTATCGCATGCACTCCACGCGGAGGTGGCCTTGTCCGTCCGCTCACCTTCCACCTCCGGGTGCCTGGGTTCAGGCCCCGGTCGAAGTGCGTGACATTTATGATGGACAAGGCAGTTGACTGTTGCATTGATTGGTGTCTTCGGGAACGTCCAGTGCTATAGTCTTTGGTGTAGAGGATGCTTTTTAAACGCGGGAGGTAGAGGTGTCCACTCACGCTGGATGGTGAGATCCGGCACCGATCTTCACGTTGGTTTGCGGGGAATTTTCTCCTACGGGTTATCTCCCACAAGCGGAACACAACCTTAACCGGAACAAATTCTAAGCTCCCAATTGGATTGCCGACATCCGTAGTGAATCTAAGTATGTGTGTGTGTATGTGTGTGTGTGAGTGAGTGGGTGAATGAGTGAGTGAGTAAGTGGGTGAATGAGTGAGTGAGTGAATGAGTGTGGGAGTGAGTGAATGAGTGTGTGAGAGAGAAAGAAAGAGGCAGGTTAGGTCGGTCGCGGTCCGTGGCCCGTTTTATGTGAATTCGGCTGACATTGATAGGAGAAACCACGAACCATAGAAATGACGTAAAACTACCGATCAAACCAGCCGGCCGCTAGAATTAGCCTCCAGCCAGTGGCTGAATTCGACCTAGCTATTTTTACTGTCAAAAATACGCCACCATCGAGATTAAACCGTAAGACATCCCGGTCAGATTATTATAAATTTCCTTTCCAAATAAGTCAATAAATATTATTAAATCTGTCCCGCAATAGGTACAAATACGCTCGTACATACCAATACTTCAAAGAAGACCACCAACCAGCATGTCTTTCATTAATTGACAGAGAGTGATGAATAATATGTTGTATTTGCTTTTCAATATTGGTATGCCAGTTTAACCCAGTAAAAGTTCTGAGTAGGTTAAATTCATTTAACATGGTATAGAGTGGTATTAGATGACCTGAAGTAACTTTAGTAATTCATTCTTATTATTCATATTATTGTAAGGAAGAGAAAAGAGTGAGTGATTTCAGCTACAGGAATCCGATTATGGGTTAGCGTATGTGAAAGAACTGAAAGCAACAGGGCTGACAGATGATACATGGTAAGTGTCTGCAGAGGCCTATAGCCCCGTGTTGCTACATTACTTTGTAACTAACAGTAAATAAAATAAAGAAATCAGCAAGTGAGATGTCATTCGCCCCCAAGTAGAGAGGATTGTGATATTATACTGCGTAGAGAGGATTTATCAACCAATTGTGGGAATTCTGATTTGGTGTTGTTGACGTCCTTATGAGAAGAAATAAAAGAGGTCATTTCTTCTCATAAGGACGTCAACAACACCAAATCAGAATTTCCACAATTTAACAACCAAGCCAAATTTGATACAATTTTAAAGTAATACAAATTCTTGTCCTGAGATAAAGCGATGACGCGAAGGTAGAAATGCGGCAGCTCCTCACTCGTCACGCGCGATTCCGCGAGCGGCCACTTTCCGCGTATTGGTTCCCACGCGGCCTGAGTCAGCGGCCGCGGAGGCCGCGAGGCGGTTGGCCGGATCCGCCGGCGCTTTCGCGGAAAGTCAAGGAGGCGCGTGGCGAGCGCACGCGACGCCCCGACGCACACGCGCTCGCACGCACGCACCCGCAGACCCACTCCCCCACCGCCATTGACCCCACCGGGAGCGGTAGCTCAGTGCGTCAACTGATGTCACTGCAGCGCCTCTGACCGGGAGGTCCTAGGTTCCCACTCCCCACGGCGGCAGGATTGCCGGAGCAATATCCTAACAAACGGACCACGGAATGCGCGTGATCTGTCCTTCCTCTTCCTTGTCCTATCCTCTCCCCTTACACACACACTTACACTAACAAGCACTACACTACCACATATTCCGGGAGACCGATCGGGAGCTTAGAGCTTGTCCCGGCTGGGGCGGTGCCCCGCTGGTGGGAGAGTCCTAGAGGGGGAAACCCCACTAGCCGACAGTAGGTCGGCGCCGGATCTGGCCATCCAGCGGGGGAAGATCATCGCCATCTCCCGAGAAAAAACATGCTGTACACTAACGGGATTAATGACCTAAGTAGTTGACGCACCCGGAAACACGAAAAATGAATCAATCAAGCCATTGACCGCCCGACGAAACCGACATCGCCCTCTCTGTCTCCGCCCCCCCCTCACCGTCCTCGTCCACACGCCCCTGCTACCAACCCCGCTCCACCCGCCACCAAAGCATGGCCTCTACACCATCGCTGGATTGATTTGTAGAGTGTTAGTGATTCCGGGCGCGTCAACTGCTAAGGTAATTAGTCCCTTAAGTGGAGTGCTTGTTTTTATCGCAGGTGATGGAGGTGATTCTCCCCCACTATATGGCAAGATCCGGCGCCGACCTGGGGGATATCCTCAACAAGCTATTTCCCACCAACGATATACCTCAGCCGGGACACGTTTTAAGCTTCCGACCGGTCTCCTGGGATGTGTGGTAGTGTAGTATATGTAAGCGTATGTAAGTAAAGGGTAGGGTATGACAAAGAAGAGGAAGGATAAACAGTACGTGGTCAGTGGGCCATTTGATAGGGTACTGCTCTGACTTTTAGCATGGTATTAGACCAGATAATTCACGTTAAACTACCGATCAGAGCAGCCAGCCACTAGAATTCTCCTCCAGACAGCGGCTAATTCGAGCTAGCTCTCAAGCCATTGTCGAAAATCCTGCCACCGTCGGGAGTCGAACCCAGAACTTCCCGATCAGTGGCACTGCCGTGACAACAGTTGATGCCCCTCTCACGATCTATGCCACCGCCACGGTCGACCTAAAGCTACCCTTGCCTCCGACGCCCTCGTCCCCTCCCTCGCTCAAGAAGTGAGCTGTGACCCTGTCATCCAATCGGGAGCTTGGACGTCAGTATAGTGACGTTTAACGGCCCGATTGAATGGCACCGTCACAAGTCATCAAGTGTCAACGGACTTTATGTTTCAATCGAAGTATACTGACATCTCGATTCAGGCATTTCTCACAGCAGAAAGCAGGCATCCGTCGCGTCCGAAACACCGATGATCCCGATGTCTTCGCTCAACCCGTTGCGTCTCTGATGTACCTAATGCTCACGCCGACACCTACATCACCTCCCTCATGCCATGTCCCACTACTACAATGTTTCCTGCCGCCACCGACGTCTTTAACTCCCAATTCTCCGCGGTAGTAGTGTAACGGTTAGCGTATCGGGCTGTTATACCCAAGTTCGTGGGATCAAACCCGATCGAAGCCGTAGATTTTTAAGGGCGAAAAAATCCTTCGTACGCCTGCCTTGAGAAAGAAAGTAAAGCCGGCTGTCCCATGTTAGTAGATTTACTGCATGTAATAGATCCTCAAGCCTAAATGAAGCCTCTGAGCTAAATTCAGATTGCCTGTTTCGTCGCCTAAGTAATGCCTTCTTTCATAGTAGGTGAAAGGAGCGAAGCAAAATTTGCGTGGTCAGACGGAAGAGTAGGCCTCATGACTTGAGTCTCGCCACGTAATATAAGGCATTCATTCATTTATCCTCATCGCTTTCGACACTCTCTCTTCCCACGTGTGTAACTCAAATTTGTAATAATTATTTAAATTGCCTTATTTAAATAATTATTCTTTCTTAATTGAAAGTACAAAAGCTCATCATCCACAGTAAGATGACATTAAACCAATAAAAACAAAAGCGAGTGTTTTTCCTCACACAAAAATTACCATTATTTTTGCGATTTATATTTTCATCAGATTCATAGTGGAGGTTAAACACATACGCAAGATTTATACCGGCAGTGAGAGCAGCATCTTAGAGTCAAAACAAAATCATAAACTTTGTGTAGCATTCATTTCTATTCCACACAGCCGGCAGGCTACTCTGCATGAGTTGCACGTCAAAATACCCGCTCGTGAGCTCGGTTTCATGTTACTCGTCAGCCTCAAGGTCATCCGACTAACGAGCCTCTGTTGATGGAGTGAGAACGTGGTGACATCTTTGAAGACAGCAATTAATCAAAGTAAGAGGCAGATTTCCGTCTCATCTCCCAGCGTATTCGGGTAATAAAACAAGTAATGCGTATTTGGATAAAGAAAATAAGATGCCTAGAGCCTAATGTTGCTGGTGTTCTCAATATTTACGGACTGAAAATAATACACTTCAACGACAATCGAATTTATTGTATTTCACAGGTGATCGTGAAATGATTTTCAAAATATTACGAATCTACCCGTGTAATTAACTAATAAAATAGTACCGGTATTACAACAACTGCGAAGAGCACCATGTTGATTATAATTTTATATAAATGTTTTTGTTATGTTTGAAAATATGAACGTTTTCTGTATAATTTGTAAATTTTAATAACATTTTTTAATTATGGGTTTGGGAGACCAATTATTTTAAAGATTTAAACAGAGCATTGCTACCATGAGACCAAATTCTATTGAACATCAATAACAAATATAGTAGAACGGCTATGAGTCTTGTAAATACTTTTAACATATACAACTGAACTTCAGAAACATGATGTGAATTAACTCTTAATTATCAAAGAAATTAACAAGGAATAAATATGCCCTTATCCGATATGACCACCGCGTGCAGTAACACAATGGCGAGAACGTTCACCCTTGGTTGTGGGAACGCTTATGAGGTGTGGTTGACATTATGTTGGCTAGATGGCATCATGTTGATTGATTGATTGATTTTTTCGTGTTTCCGGGCGCGTCAACTACTGTGGTCATTAGTCCCGTTAGTGTAGTGCATTTTTTCGGGAGAAGGCGGTGATCTTCCTCCGCTGGATGGCGAGATCCGGCGCCGACCTACCATCGGCTAGTGGGGTTTCCCCCTAACCAGGACTCTCCCACCAGCGGGGCACCGCCCCAGCCAGGACAAGCTCTAAGCTTTCGACCGGTCGCCCGGAATATGTGGTAGTGTAGTGCATGTTAGTGTAAGTGTGTGTGTGTAAGGGGAGAGGATAGGACAAGGAAGAGGAAGGTCAGATCGCGCGCGGTCCGTGGCCCGTTTGGTAAGGTACTGCTCCAGGATTCACCTGGTGTTGATCGGAGAAACCACGGAAAACTACCGATGAGAGCAGCCGGCCGCTAGAATTCTCCTCCAGACAGCGACTGAATTCGACCTAGCTGAAAAGCTAGTGTCGAAAATCCTGCCACCATCAGGACTCGAACCTAGGACCTCCCGGTTTAGAGGCATCATGTTGACTTGGATCTAAATTGACAAATATGATTTTAATTATTTCATCCGTTCAATATTAGACCTGTAGAGCTGTTATGTACAATAGAATCTCTTTGTCATCTGACTTGACGAAAGTATTGTAACTGAATATTATGCTTTTAGACACGATATTGTCTCAAAATGTTGCCACTGAAGTCCGGATATCCACTAGGCCAGACATCAACTGCGTTAAACTTCGCAATATCACGTACAACCACTGTTGCATGGGTTTGCTGTATCTAGAAGTATTGTATTGGCAAAAATATATTGTTTAACTTCAAAATACTCCATATGAGGAGTTTTATAACATTTTCTAGTAGTGTTAGACAGTCGCGGAAGGAAATTCACCCTTGATGCTCCACCCAGGAAATCCCATCTTGTATCTCATACCCATCTTATATCATGTCAGATGCCATTGAATGTGGAGTGTATACTATACACTTTTGGGCGACGAGAAATGTGAGTACATTTAGTTATCTCTAATGTTTTCTATTATCTTTCATAACACGAGACAATCTGGAGAGCAATTTCCTATCACAATACTTCTTGTGTATGCTTAGGACTGAATTTAATCCTTGCATGAACAGCAAACACAACTTCTTCAGGGTGCGCACACTTCACTTAGCCCCTTGTGATCTGATCAACAGCTTCTTTTGGATGTTTGAACAATACTCGTATTAAATGTATATGTGTTCATTTATACGGAAAGAAAATAATGTAGAAACTATTTATTTTTTCTACTCCCAAATAATGCCACCACAACAATAAGTTCTTCGTTCCCACTTCATCTTTCACTGTTTACTGTTATCGACTGACACTAAAACTCAATTTCCTAGGGAGAGAGCATCAGTACGAACGTACACGCAGTTTCACCGTTCTTCTCGTACTACTACACTCACAATTCTCATACAACTACACTCACAGTTCTCATACTACTACACTCATACTTCTCATAGTACTACACTCATAATTCTCATTATACTACACTCATAATTCTCATAGTACTACACTCATAATTCTACAGTACACCACTCATAACTCTCATAGTACTACACTCATAATTCTCATTGTACTACACTCATAATTCTATAGTACACCACTCATAACTCTCATAGTACTACACTCATAATTCTCATAGTACTACACTCATAATTCTCATAGTACTACACGACACAATTTCAGTGACCGAAAGTATGGTATTGTGTATAAAATATTTAGCTGTAACGTGAAATGACGGATTAACCGTAAACGGTTTATCCGTCATTTATATTTAGCTTTAAGATGAATTTTTTGACGGTCTTCTATGATGTATGGAAATTGATAATGTGTGCTCGTGTGATGCATTTCTAGAGCTTTTCGAAGAGAGTATTGCAAGCGATATCTAAAATATTAGTAGTACGAGTACAATCGATTGCACTACTATTAGCATGAGTTATGAAACTGATACAAATAATACCAAAAAATATGAAACATATAACACCAATAGTTTATACTATTTCACAGCATATATTATGCAAGTCGGATATATTATTGAAGGTATCTTTTATAAGAGTGACTGTAAAGGTATATTTTTGTGAATATTTTCAGTACTGTCTGGCTTATACAAATCAATGACATATTCCAAAAATTGTCATTATTTTAAAGTAGGTCGTTTTTACTTTTCGTATCTATATCGTAGAAAGAGACAGTTATGAAATCATGTAAGAATAACTGCCTGTTTTCTTCAGAACAATTTTTCGTGGGTCCCTCTATGGCGTGATTTAAGTCCATTCTATTCTTATGTCAATGTTTGCATGGTTTGGGAAGAATTTCCCCAGAATTATTCCGTGCGTTGAGGGTTGCGAAATGTGCAAGTAAATGATTATCGTCATCGTACACAATATAGCGTGATCCTTTGGAAGAGCTCCAGAATTTTTCAACTAGACCATTCTCTCAAGAGATTAACGTACAAGCTGTTTCTGATTTTGACACCGACTACGACAGACAGCAATGCTTGCTGCTCAGGAAATGTTTCAAAGACCGGCCCTTCACGCGAAATTTTTCGAAGCATTTCCACTGAACACCTCTGTTGTTATGGCTTATGTATACTCATGAATGAAGACAGTATAAAGGAACACCTTCACGCCGAGTTTCATGTAATTCCGCGTTTTCCAAACTCCGAACGCCCCCTTGTCAGGCGGGAATGTATTTGCATGAGAGGCGCCGCACGGGCCTGGTGCCCCGGGCAGCCACGGCAGTGCCTTCGTGCGCGCGCCGCGACGGTGAGATCATACCAGGAGGGGGCCAGGGGGTGGGCAGGGGCAGATGGGCCAGCGCGTGTGCGTTTTCGGCTGCCGCAGATTCTGCTTCTCGCGCCACGGGGCGCTTGTGGCAGCTGCACACTCCCTCAAGAGCTGAAACACCTCTTGTTGCAAAGGTTGTTGCAAAGAATGACTCCAATCAAAATAGTTATGCTCCAAAGGCTTTCTAAGGTATCTAATAATCGAGCGGCGACAAAAAGTCCGAAAGCACCTCTGAAGGCCCGGAACAAAGAATGGTTACCATGATTCCAAACAAAATAGTTATGCTCCAAAGGCTTTGTAAGGTATCTAATAATCGAGCGGCGACAAAAAGTCCAAGAGCCTTTTGAAGCATCTCCAAAGGTTCGTAACAAAGAATGGTTACGATGATTCAAAACAAAATAGTTATTCTTCAAAAGCTTTGTAATGTATCTAATGATCGAACGGCGACAAAAAGTCTGAGAGTCTTTTGAAGCATCTCCGAAGGCCCGTTGCAAAGAATGGTTACGATGACTCCAATCAAAATAGTTATGCTCCAAAGGCTTTGTAAGGTATCTAATAATCGAGCGGCGACAAAAAGTCCGAGAGCCTCTTGAAGCACCTCTGAAGGCCCGTAACAAAAAATGGTTACCATGATTCCAAACAAATTAGTTATTCTTCAAAAGCTTTGTAATGTATCTAATGATCGAACGGCGACAAAAAGTCTGAGAGTCTTTTGAAGCATCTCCGAAGGCCCGTTGCAAAGAATGGTTACGATGACTCCAATCAAAATAGTTATGCTCCAAAGGCTTTGTAAGGTATCTAATAATCGAGCGGCGACAAAAAGTCCGAGAGCCTCTTGAAGCACCTCTGAAGGCCCGTAACAAAAAATGGTTACCATGATTCCAAACAAATTAGTTATGCTCCAAAAACTTTGTAAGGTATCGAATGATCGAGCGGCAATAAAAAGTCCAAGAGCCCTTTGAAGCATCTCCAAAGGTTCGTAACAAAAAATGGTTACCATGATTCCAAACAAAATAGTTATGCTCCAAAGGCTTTGTAAGGTATCTAATAATCGAGCGGCGACAAAAGGTCCGAGAGCCTTTTGAAGCACCTCTGAAGGCCCGTAACAAAGAATGGATACCATGATTCCAAACAAAATAGTTATGCTCCAAAGGCTTCGTAAGGTATCAAATAATCGAGCGGTGACAAAAAGTCCAAGAACCTTTTGAAGCATCTCCAAAGGTTCGTAACAAAGAATGGTTACCGTGATTCCAAACAAAATAGTTATGCTCCAAAGGCTTCGTAAGGTATCGAATGATCGAGCGTCGACGAAAAGTCCGAGAGTCGTCTGAAGCATCTTCAAAGGTTCGTAACAAAGAATGATGATTTTATTTTTCTACCTTACTTTAAAGATCCATTTTTACTAATTTACTAATTAATTAAATATTAAGTTGACTCGGTTTTTCCTTTTATCTTTCTCTTCTGTAATTCCCTATCATAATATCATCCATAAAAGAATGCAGCATTATTCAACTGTTTTTATATTTCCCTCGTAAACACGATCCTTTCGATTCAGGTAAGTTATGTAGTGTAAATCGAGCTTTGTATCGAAGGCAATAATAAGCAATAACGAATAAGTGGCAAATCTATATCTATATCTATACTAATATATAAAGACAGAAGTGCGTTGTCTTCCAACGCGGTAATCTCTGAATCTACTGAACAAATGCCGATGAAACTTTTGTGCTAACTTCCTTGAAAGGTCTGGAGTACTATACTCCAGGCCGTGTATTAGGCCGCACTAAATTCGCAATATGGCAGCTTGAAAGATTTCCTGTCGGAATAGCCAACTTATGAAACTATAACTCTGATCAAGTCTCTCGTTTTTGTTTTGTTTGTTGTCATTCACAATCCTCGCGCGGTCTCGAGTCTTGTCCACTGTTCAATAATACATGATTCGTTTTTCGGTAGAATTAAAAAGAGATGTTCATCTATAAACGAATATTAACTCTGTGAATAATTATTAAGTTAAGTAAGAATTATCAACTATTGCAAGCTTAAGAAGTGTTAAAAAGTGTCAAGTGCAAATGAAAAATACAACCTCAAAAGTTATCTGCGGTCATACTTCTATGTTATTAATGCTTTTGAGATGTGTGTCAACAGTTCCTTCACGTTTTGAACTGGTAGTAATGAGTTTTATTGAACGCAAATAAATACCACAATTATTGAAGTTAATTAACGTGATATACATAGTAGTTTTTAAGTGATCTAATGAATTGTTCCTAACAGTCCAGTTATGTCAATATCAATGCAAATGCATCCATTTGATTTATTTGTTCAATTATTCATTAGCTTTTAAAAATAAGTTCAAAAAAATAATGAAAATCATCATTAGTATAAGTAAGTCTTCAATAACTTATCCATTGTTACCAGAAACAGTCTCTCTCTTTACCCATTTTTTCACCATTTCAATAGGGTGTGATTCATAAGATGGGGGTAAATGGTAATAAATATGACTTTTTGATTTTTTTAAAGATGTTTATTTAAACAGGAATGTACACAATCAATATAAATGGCACATTAAATATATAGTTGCACAATAATATTGAATCTACTCTCTTATTGTGACTACATTACTATAAGCTTCTCCCTGAACATGCAGTTATTACACAGTAAACCCTCTCATTGCTTGTTAAATAATTCAAATCAAAAGTATATTATACTTCAGTTTCCATTACAAATTCATGCCAAATAATTCCCAATAGGCAGCCAAGCAGTACAAGATTAATATATTGTTTATTTATTGCCAGTTAAATACACTTTCTTGCTGTGAAAAAATTCAAAGTAAGACAACGGTTATTTTCAACATTAAAATTAGAGTATTGTGCCAAGGAAATTCAAAATGCATGTGGAATTTAGAGAGAGATGCGGTGCTACTTGCCCAAAACCAGTATTACAAGTAACGTCACAAATGCTACTAATCAAATAAGGTTACAAACAAGCTACAAAAAACTGAAACAATGTTGACAAGACTATTTACAAATACATTTAGATATACAAGACAAGTACATCTGTGAAAACTAAGAATTATAATAATTAGAGAGATGATTTTTATGTCCTAAAAATCTTGAAATATGCATCTATGACCTATAAATTCTGAAATATGCAATTAAAAATAACAATATTTCATTTCATGTGATACTTGGAATGAAAAGATGTATTTTTGTGCAAACATAATATAACCTAGCTCACTTCTCAGGAGAAATAATTGAAGTAATTATGCACCTTCATTAAGGGCATTGTTTGTCTTGTTTCATTTTTTCTGCTTGGTATAAAAAATATATCAAGGAATATCCTACATTTGCACAAGTATTTTATTGTCTATAGAAAAGAAAAAACACAAAGTGTGACAAGCTTTTTCTAATCAATGACTGCTCCCAAATAAATAGATTCTATGACAACAAGGAATGGTTTAGAGATAAGTCTCTCTTTTAACAAAATAAATATAGGAGCATAAAAATATTCTCTTATTATTATATGAATATGCACCAACAGGAAAAATTTGCCAAATTGCACTAACATATTAATCTACATAGCATCCAATTCTAACCACATGTCAAGGAATTTCATTTAGCTATGCCCTGAAGCAATAGACAAAAATAAGCAAAATCATAGATATGCACTCCCTATTAATAATAATAATAATAATAATAATAATAATAATAATAATAATAATAATAATTAATTACTGCCTTTGGTGTGTTGGAGTTTGTATTTCTATAGTAATTCCTCAGGACGCACTCTCTTTTAAAAATTATAATTTCATTCTCTCTCACATACTTGTCTCCCTTTCCCTAAGTAAAACCCATGTTCTTCACTATTCGCTTTAGGGAGGTCTGAAAGCCTTCAAAATTTAACGTTTCATCTCCCACAATCTCTGTGTACAGGTTTCTTATAGAAATACCACAACCTACATAAAATATAATCCTTGGTACTTGTTAAATAATAATAAAACAACACAAAATGATCATTGTTTATATTAATAAAACTGTATACTAACAAACTAATTAAAAAGTCTAATTGATTACCTGAATTCAAACTACAATAAAATTTATTGGCAATTGCATCCTTAGTGAAATTGTCAATATCTGTGATTGGACGGGATCTTTTACAGGTCTTTTTGGGTGTGGTCAGAGCTTCTTGTTTTTTATATTTGTTGATAATACTATCAACTGACTTTACACCCACCTGTAAACACACAACATCTTGAAAAAAAGAAAATTAGATTTATTACGATTAATACGTGAGTAATGGTAAAGATAATTAACAACTATACTCATCCCAATTTTAATTAAGAAAATTACACTTGTAAGTTTTAAAAGATAAGATGTAGAAAAGAAAAGAAAAATCAATCTTACCTGTAATAATTTTGCCACTCGCGTTATTTAAACAAGAGTGGGTAACATGGACCTTTTCTTCCACTGCTTCCTTCCACAGTCCACAAAATAAATTGATAATTCCCTTTTGAAGAGAACTTTGAATA
>BLKR01010605.1:0-51034 GCA_011170035.1 Teleogryllus occipitalis | reverse complement strand
AGTGTTTATTTGTGCTGAAATGGGAATATCTGCGGTGTATATATTAAACAACAATGGGGAAAGTGATGAACCTTGGGGAACCCCAGCAGCAATTTTCCTTGGATTAGAGCAGTGGCCTTCGACTGACACTGAAAAAGTTCTGTTTGTAATATAGCTAAGGATAACAAATAATAGATATTTGGGTGTACCTATTGAAATTAATTTAAAATAGAGAGCTGGATGCCATATTCTATCAAATGCTTGCGAGATGTCTACAAAAGCAGCTATGGTATGTTGATCCTTTTGGAATGCAGTGTGAATGTGTTCCGTAAGCCTTAGTAGTTGGTGGGTGGTAGAGTATTGTGATTTGAAGCCGAACTGATGCTGAGGTATACTGTTTGTTTTCTTGATATATTTGTTCAGTCTGATGAGTATTAATTTCTCTAAGATTTTTGACATTATAGGTAGCAGGCTGATAGGTCTGTAATTTTCTGCTTTTGAGTGATTGTTTGGTTTAGCTATTGGGTAAATGACCGAGTGTTTCCATATTTGAGGAAAATACCCTGTTCTCAAAACAGAATTGTAAATATTATTTAGAAAGGCAATGGCGTTTTCCGGTAGATTTTTTAAAATGATTGTATTGATCCGATCGTGGCCTGGTGCTTTTTTATTTGGCATATCCTTTATTATTTTTCTTATTTCATTAGGGGATATGAATTGTATTAGGTGGGGAACATTATATAGGGGAGCATTGAACATTTTCAGAATTTCATCGTGTTTGGGATCTTTAGGGGAATTGTTGGGGGTAAATGTGTCTACAAAGTGGGAGGCTAGTACTTCAGCCTTTTCCCTTGGGGAGTATTTTTTACCATCACTAGTTGCTAATGGGGGAATATTTGTTCTTTTTTTTTAAGAGTTTCTTGGTAAATTGCCATAGTGAGTTGTTTTTGGTACTTAAGTTATTGATACAGAAATTGTAATGTTCTTGTTTATATTTATTAAGAACCTTTTTACAAATATTATTTAACAGATTTAGTTCTTTTTTCAAAGAAGGAATTCTTAAGAAATTCCAAAGTCGTCTTGTTTTATTTTTAATACGGATTAAGTTAATTATATTAGATGGGAGCGGTTTATGTAGTATTTTGTTAGTATCTAAGATTTTTTCAATGTGACTGTTGTTAATTGTACTGATTATTATATTGTTGACGGTCGTGATGGCTTGGTTAATTTCTTGGGGAGTATTCAGGTTGTGAAATGAAGGTATGGACTTTTTTACAGTTCCTTTAAAGTACTTCCAATTAATGTTGTATGTATTTAAGGTTGGTGGAGGAGAAGGGGGAGGTTTTTCTACGTGAGTTGATATTATTACTGGTAAATGATCTGATTCTAGTTCATGATACGTTGTAGATATGAATTGTGTTTTAATATTTGTGACTGCTATGTCAAGTATGTCTGGACTTTTGTTTGGATCATATGGGTAGTACGTGGGTTCAATTGGTGCTAATATGTTGAGATTTTGGTTCCTTTTTATGTTGTATAAGTATCTGCCAGCGGGATTCGTAGACCGACATCCCCATGAGGTATGTTTGGAGTTTAGATCACCAGCAATAATGAATGGACTTGGTAGTTGTAATAATGTGGAGAAGTTGCTGCTATTGATTTTTATATTTGGAGGTTTATATGCAGTCACTATTGTTAATATCCTGTTATTATTATATTTTACATTTATTCCTACTTTTTCGAGACCGGGCGTGTGTGGTAGAGTAATCTGATAATATGGTATGCTGTTTTTTATTAATATTATGACCCCTCCTCCTTTCGAGTTTTGTCTGTCTTCTTTGATGGTTTTGTATCCCTGTAGAAAAAATGGGGATTCTGGGTTGAGATGCGATTCTGTGATGCATGCTATATCAATTCTGTTAGCATGTAGGAAGTGTTGTAATTCGGCTTTTTTGTTGATAATGCCGTTGGCATTCCAATTTAGTATAATTAAATCATTATGGTGATCCATAATTGTTGTTTAATGATACAGCAATTGAGTGTTGGATATTCTGTATAATTGTTGGTATTAGTGAATTTATAAAATTAATAATGTGGTAGGTTATAAACTGAGTGATGTTTTGTATGAATGGATTACCAATATTGAAGTTGTAGTTTCTGTTTGCGTGTTGGTTGTTATGTTGTTGCTGTTGATGCTGGTTTGAGTTTGTTGTGTTACGTTGGTGGTTGGTATTTGTCGCCTTTGCGAAATTAGGTATATTGTTGGTTTGAGGTAGTATTGGAAAATCTGTTATATTGAATTGCGGGGGAATAGGATTGTCCCTATGTCTAACATTTGGATTATTTCTTTTACTTTCCAACATTTTTCGATAGTATGGACATTCTACTGATCTGAGGTCAGCCCTATGCTTCCCTAGACAAAGTTTACAAGTTGGGGGGGAGTTTTGTTGTTCACAGTTTGCTGATAGGTGGTCACCTGCACAAAACACGCACGAAATTGTATGATTACAGTTGTTTTTACTGTGTCCAAAATCTAAACACCGGTAACATTGCAGGGGGTCTTTGGGTTTCTTTCTTCTTTCTGGTTTCACTATGTTGTTACCTATTTGTTTTATTTCTAGAACATCCTCGATTTTGTGAGATCCATCAAAGTCTACTGCCACTACTGGTATGGGAGAATTGTTTTTGTATAGACGAGTAACTTTTGTAGCAGAATTGAATTTGCTATTGATTTCAGCTAAGATTTCATTTTCTGTGAATGAAGGATGAATATTTTTGATCACTATTGAATATTTTTTACTAATTTTATCCGAATACGTGTGAAATTGTTTTTTGGTGGCCAGAAAATATTTAACTGCTTTTCGGAAATCGGTCACTGACTGAAATTGGATTCTAATCTTTTGATTCTTGAATTCTGTGGTGAAGTTGCATGAGACGTTAGTTTTTATTTCATTCTCAAGAGTAACTTGATTTTCAAAGTTTGTAACAAAAATAGGTGGGATTTTATGTTCTTCACTTAGATCCTGTGGGATCTCTTCGTTTAACCAACTAAATCTGTTTTTGATTTCTACATTGTACTGACTTTGTAAGTTCGACCCTGCCGAAGGCTGACTGACTATGGATGCACGTTTTAAGTCTCTGTTATCACTGTCGTTATAGCCGGCTCGCTTTCCTTGCGACGTTACCTTGTTCTGATGCAGTTGGGTTGAAGCAGCAGTCTGTTGTGACTGCATTTGTTGCTCGGGCTGGCCTGATGATCCGGTCCCGAATCGATTGTTGTTGATTGCATTGAGTTGGAGATGGTACGGGATGTCGGAATATTCCATGTTGTCCGTGGAGTTCACTTCGCCTTCGTCGTGGAGCACATCAGATGAACCTTCCGAGTTGTAAATCGAATTTAGGGCATCGCTGACCAATTGCCCTGTGCTGGATAAATCATTGTTGTTCATTCAACTACTAAAGCACTAGTAGTGAATAAATGCGACCACTAAATACTGATTCGTACACTAAGTCACCACTGTTTTCTGAAGTTCGTAGCGATGTTGAATACACTATCACACTAAACGATTCTAGCTGCTGGTAGCGGAGCGACTGCTCTGGCCCGCAGCTGAAGCGAGAATGATTCGACGCTGTAGGCGATAACACTGGTTTTGCCGTGTGGGCTCTAGTAACGAAAACTGAATAATTATTGTTCGTGTATAAAGTAAATTACTTCCTTTAACGAGTGCTGTAGTTCGAACCCATGTTTTGTGGGTCCTTGATACTGAAAAATCGATTGTCGGCAAAACGTCTGTCTATCCTCCCGTCTATGGCCAACGCTTTGGCCTAAACCCTTCAGCCAATTTTCTTAAAAATCGATATTCCCAGTTAGATTTTAAACGAATTTAAGGGCTTCTGAGTTTGAAACGAGTATATGGAGATACTTTACATGAAGCCTCAACAACATTTTCAAATTTTTCTAAAATGTTGCTCCAAATTTTCTGATTAAACCTTGTCCTCGCATAGCGTAAAGAACACGTAAGAGTGTCATTTTCGTTGCAATTCCTGATTTTTCAAAATTTCAAAAGTTCAGACTTTTTCGACGTTCTTGTACAAATATAATAAGAAAGATATTTTTCATGAATGAAATAGGGTACATCCCCTACAAGATGTAAGCTGCAAATAATAGCTTTAAATTTAGTTCATTAAGGGGTGTATTGTAATGTTTTGTTTTTATTTACATTTCTGTGTCTCTTTTATTCCTCATTTTCATCCTCTGCTTTCCTATTGCTTTTCTTCTTTCGTGTTTTCACGTTTTCGTTATCTACAAAAAACAGGAATGGAAGGCAGATATGATAGTGGTGGCACATTACGGGTTGTCAAACCGGAAATAAAAAGACGCTTCTTTTTTTCGAGAACCTATTATAGTTCTGACCTTTTGTTGGAAGAATCCAGTTTTCTTTACTATTTGTTTGTCCCGAAATATTAGTTGTGTTTAAAAATTACAAACTCGCAGAGTTTCGAGGTGGAAAAGAAAGGCAAATGAAACAGGGTCTGAGCAACGAAAGCAGACCCATTCGTTGCGTAAGAGAGATTACTGGGCTATCACGAATGTCAAAAAGTGCTGAATCCACGTGGTCCTAAGTGATCCATTCGTGAAGAAGAAGTTGTGCTTAATTAGGCATGATCATTAATTGACTTGGAGATGCTGCATCCTATCTCCGCATCTCATGTAAAATAACATTTTTTGTGAGCTGAGGTGAAGAAACATAATTGAGCTCATGACAAATAGGTATGGACGTTGTCCTTGCTTAGTGTCAGTGAATATATTAAGGAAGAAAATTATACTCAACTTGGCCTTTTTATCAATTTTTGTTGTTGTAAAATAGTGATGGCAAGCAAAACTGAAACTCAAATTAAAGAAACTGTTCAAGAAAAATAAATCAGTTGTTTTCGTACTGAAATAATATTTACGAATTAGAACATCATATATGAAGTCGAGATGGTGTGGCATGAAAATATAAATATTTTTACAAAACTGTGTAAAATGCTCTATTTACAAGTAATTGTTTTCTAATACATTGATATTTTACATGCAAACTCTCAATTTCTCTTAATTTCGAATTGCTAATTTGATCCACTTTTCGGTCTGTCCTGGGAATAGCGGAGGCACATACAGCGGCGAATACTTGCCCTGAGAACCTCTCATTCGGAGCCGATGGCGCCATGCACAGTCTGTCTCCCTGCGCAGTGGGATTCGGGGCTTCTTGGAAATTGCAAAGAGCATCCCTAATGCCCTTCCCAACTCCTCCATTGCTAATTGGCCCCCTAGCATGTCTCGACTACGCTCCCCATAATTCCTAGAACTCGCGCTCAGAACTCGTGAAACTCTGTCGCCTATGTTTGCTACCATTTTGATTTCAAACGGTCGCATCTGAAAAGTGCATGCAATCTGAAAGCCCATACTATATTAGTTACATCGTTACTTTAAAAAAATCGTATAATAATTAATAATGCGAAGAGATCGATATTTGCTATTACTGAGTGTTCCTATGCAGAAATAATCGTTGAGAAATTGCTTTGGACACATGGGACTACTTTTTCACCCTTGTTCCAAAAGACGAGTACATATTTGGTGAGTTTGTGTGTATTTGTGTGATAAAATTACATACCTTAATATTACACAATTTAATTCTTGTGCTACCATTAAGATTTTTTGTGACATCGTAACCAAAATGTAACAACACATTGTCTGCCGTGGGAATCATAATTCATTCGTTCTCATTAAATTGATGAGAGTGGCATTGAGCATCAACAGTTTTCTCACTCTTGGCGAGTTTCAATAGCCGTGAAGTGCGGTGTTCGTTTCTCAAACCAGTGTTACGTTAAGGGAGCTTAAAATATACGACTACAACAATAGAATATCGTTTTGGCGTGCACCTGAGTGAATACCTCCGAGTGTTGCCTCTCACGGGCTGAAGTCTGATAAAGATATTTTAATTGAATAGTCCAAATAAAATATAAGAGATGGATATTATTGAATATTCAAACTTCAAAACTATTTTTACATGAAATTACAAAAAGAAAGGTCCAAACTTGATTTATTGACAATCACCTTTGATACAAAAAATATTTAAAATTCAAAATTATTTGCATATTATGAATAATTATTTTTTATTACGCATGTAAACTTCAAAAAACTTAAACAATAATTTTTATAATACTTGTAACTGTAGTTTCCGGATTGATAAGTGTTGGACTGAGGGTGTTTTCAGTTATCTTTAGCCGGGGCTCGGCCAGAAGGATCGTTTTTCTCATGATTATAGTGCCAACCAAAGAGGTATCAACCGCAACATCTTGTCGCTGGATGACTTATTAACGTCATTTTACTGACAAACAGCAAATAAGAAAAGCGGTTAAAGTTCGTAAATCGAGCAAAGAGCAGATGTAACCAGACGAGTCTGTTATTTGAGTTATCGTCCATGTGTCGTTCAAGACTTTTTGTAAACTATCTTCTTATAAGAAAAATTCATATAAACAAGAAATGCCACTTCTGGGAATAAGTATATTCATGTGCCGTCTATTGCTACGACTTGTGTATTTCAATTGTTCTGATCGCATTGTGGAAAGGTAAATTTTTAACGGACACTGGCCGTTAAGAGTGGCTTTCCGTTTCTCTGGCTGCGTTAAGTCGATACAACACAGAATAACGAAATAATAATCTACGTCATAAGCACAGAAAATGTTACATTGCAAGTGAGATGTTTCCAGCCGAGGTGACGTTAGGAGCTGATGCTGGAATTTATCATGAGTTTTAACGGGCGTAATAACACTTACGCCCGTGTGTTGTAACACTTTTGTTTTATACTATGTCGCATTTTCTTGTTTTTATTTTAATATAATACAACAGTATTTCAAGATGAACAAGTGCTAAGAAAGAATGGCCTTCGGCGCTAAAACACCCTAGAATCTTGATGTCTGTGAAATAATTGCAGTGCTCTGAACGATTTAAAATGGAATTGAAAGTTAGAGATGCGTCAGAAACCGATAATAAATTAATCCAATGAAGCAACTGAACAATTAATATCTTATAAATCGGAAGAAAGGTGTTAAAAAGAATATGAAAAGTTTTGTTTCTGGAAAAATACAAATAATATTAACATGGTTAATGAGGATGTTGGCTTATTTATCAGATTTGGCAAGTAGTTCCCACTAGAGCTACCGACATTGTAATGTATTTTGTAACTAATAATAGTAATTATTTTGCTGCAGTCTAAGGAGATTAATTCCGCTTCCTAATAATCAAAATATTCCATGATTAAATCCATGTTATTGGTTAAATATAATATGTACATTTCCAAGTTTTATAAATTCTTAGCTTTTCTTAAGAAAAAGTCGGTTGGATATCAGATGACACGATCGAAAACACAAGAGACGAAGTCAATCCAGAGTGTTTAATTAATATGACTATACATTTTTAGATTTTTAAAATAAATGTTATTTATTTTTATTTCAAAATTAAAAATAAATAAGTTATCTTTGTCGTCATATGTTATCTACATTTAAATAAATAAATAAATAATAAAGCCATTGATCCTATGTTGGGCAAGTCCTCCAACTTAAATAGTGGTGTGAATCAAAATTGTAACCGCTTTCAGTTGAACTAGTCCTGGAGAGCGTTTATTCAAAGCGAATTGTCCACTGTCTGTATTATTGACCATGTTCACTTTATTCACTGACCATATTGTTATTGACCACTTTCCATGTAATTGGCAACTGGGCGTTGTATTGTCAGCATATTATTTTCTGACTACTGATTATACTACCATCACTAACCACTGTTCACTTATTGACCACTGTCCATCTTGTTTGCTCCTATTGACCACACTCCTGGCCGTTATTGATCGTTGAACTCGCTGTAATTGTCGCACCTTTTATCTTCACTATGTGTGAGAAGTTTCCCCAAGCTTCTATCTTTCGCTTTTCTTGACCATAGCTTGCCGGCTGTAGCCCTTATTTTATCGCACCAACGAGTTCTTTGTCGTTCCATTTTTCTTTTTCCCTATTCTCGTATCCCATATAGTAACTCGAGTTTTATGCACACACACACACACACATATATATATATATATATATATATATATATATATATATATATATATATATATATATATATATATATATTCATTTTTCTAGAATTATTGTAAGTTTTTTTCTCATTATGGTAATCAATTGGATCGTTGGTGGTGGCCATGTATTTATAAAACAAATCAGAAACGTTGGTGCCATATTTCAAAGTTCATAATTTGGTATGAGATTTTATTACGGTAAGCAGTACCTTAAAGTCGCACTTTCCGGCCTGCTTGGAGGCACGGAATAATATGTAATGAATAGTATTCTCGATCGCTAGTATTCGACATTCACTTGCCCACCGTTCGTTGCACAGTGTCGCAGGCCCTGCTCCCTCGTCAGCGAAGCTGCCTCCCCCGGCGACCTCCTCTACGGGCGCTCCCACGCCTCCGCTCGAGGCGTCGCCGCCCGGCCTCCGCCCCAACCCCCCCCCCCCGCCCCCGCCACACCACCGCGGCGCAAATCTGAATTTATAAGGCGCGCCTCGCGCGGGCGGGCGGGCGCCAGAATTTCAATGTCGTCATGAATTATGAAGAAGGTGCGGCGGAGGCGGGGGCAGGAGCGCCGGAGGCGGCGGGGGCGGTTGCTGACGAAGTGTGTGCTTCGCGCGAGCGCGGGGGCGGCGGTGGCGGCGGCTACAACGCAGCGAAAAAACGTGTCGGAGAGGTTTGTTGGAAATTCGCGCTGACCCGATGAAGACTCCGCCCCCGTCGCCGCCCCTTCTACCGATGCCGACGCTATAGATCTCGGGCGCCCCGCGCTGTCGCCTGTCGTGTTGCGGCTGTTTGCCCAAGGGGGCCGCGCCGCGCCGCGTCGCCTCGCGCCACCGCTGCATATGGAACGCGCTCCCCCTGCCCCGCCCCTGCCCCGCCCCCGCCGGCCGGCTTACAAGGGGGGCGTGGACGGGCGGGGCCGCCCCGGTCAGCCGCCTCCGCTGCGCCCGGCGCCTGTTTGGGCAGCTTTGGGCGCGTTTAGGGCGCCAAGAGATAATCCACTCTCCTCAGTCTCTTGGAAATAATTGAACCGACCAATGCAAAAAGGGTACATCTTACATTTTCACAGAAGACAGAAAAAACGATTTGGAAGACGACTTATTATTACTTTATTTTCTAACTTTTTTGCGGACACATTTGCAATATTTGAACGTAAAAAAAAACTTTTTTCAAAGTGAAAAATAAAGCTGAAAGAAAGGCATATCAATAATAACATTAAAATAACCGAAATGTGAACATGTACCCCTTATGCATTGGACAGTTCAATTATAACTCGCATTCTGAATATTTTATTCGTTCGTGTGTCTGTTTTTTATGTGTAAATACTGTCTATTTAATATCATGTGTGAACTGGTGTGCTCTAACTTGTACTGTGCTATTCTTATTTATAGAATCAATGAATTACACATTACGAAGTACTGCTATTACACCACTTTTTAGAAAGCTCACCCGACACGACGTATTAGATATGTTTAGTTTTAATTTTGGTTTCATATGTCTTCGTTATACAATTCATTTTATCCTATTGCATTACCAGAGTTCTATAGGTTATTAATTAATTATTTAATTAATTAATTAATTATAAAAACAAAACTCATGAGCAAGGTTTTATGTAAGCCCATAAGGGACGTTTTATAAATTTCCATTTCTTAAGTTTATTCATGATGCATTTGTGTATTAGAAATATATTTTATATTTTATAAAGTACAAAGAAATATTACAGATTAAAAAATATATACGAAAATCAAAATTGTGTGTTTTCATATTTTTGATGTTTATATGTTATTTTAATGTTTAATATATTTCATGTTTAAAGTTCTCTATTTTATTTAGTATAACACTAGGCATATTCTTCGCTTCATTTTCATACCATGAACAACAGTGCTTCGTCGGTTTGGTGTTAGTTGTGTAAGTTAGAAATATTTCAATTATGTATTAGAATTTCGTTAATATTAAATAATTATCGATTTTAATAAATAATATCCATATTAGAAAAATTCACAGCCTCCAATGGCAAAATGAAATTTGTTAGATAATTACGATATTTTTTAACTAAATATTCCGAGTCAACCAGTAAATATTTCAATTTTGAATTACTATTAGCATATTTGGATTACTAATGTACTTAATTAAATGTTGCTTACGAAAACCTCGTAGCTGGAATTTTGGAAATTTCTTTACATTCAATAGATCGATTTCGAAATAAAAAGTAATCAATTTACCCATGGCCCTAATACTTTGACCCCAGTGAATAAGCTGATAAGTCAAAAAGAACTTAATTTTACAGGTGAGCAATAAAACACTTTAAACAAATGCTGTAAATCAGGAATTAATGATATTCAAACAAAGCCTACACACAGACAGTTTCGTTTGAATATTACCTTGGTTTGAATATCATTCATCCCTGATTTACTTCAGTTGAAAGTTGTTTTTGCTCTCCTAGAAATTAAGTTTTTTTTTTTTTTGTTTGTTTTTTTGTTTTTTGACTTATCAGCTTCTTCACCGGGATCAAAGCATTATCCTTTGAAATAGCTGTTCTCAAATCCGTTCAAAGTCTTTCTCAAGCCATCACCAAACCACATCGTCATCTTGCCTCGCAGCTCCACCTCGCGACACGGGGCTCCCCAATCCCCTTCCGGCGTCCCACGGCCGCTCCGCCGCCACGCAGCCCCGCGGCGCCGCCGGGCGAGGGGGTACGCGGCCTCAGAGGCACTAACGAGCACCGCCCGAAGGAGGCTCAAAGGCGCGGGCGTGCCTGCGATACGCATCTCGCCCGCGGCGGCGCTCGCTTCGCACGCACGCACGCACACACACACGTCCGAGGCGGCGGAAGCGGAAGCTCGGGCACGCGCGTTCCCACGCGGGCGATCCGCGGACGCGCCCCCCGGGCGATCCGCGGGCGATCGCCCGGGCGCCGCCCCGCCCCGCGAAACACGACGCCCCTGGGAGGCCCGCGTCGACCCATTCCCGCGCGCCGGACGAGCCGTGTTGCGGCGGAGGAGGCAGTGAAGGAGGCTTGCGACTTCCAGGGCCTCGTGTGAGAGCCTCGTTCCTCAAGGCCTCTCGCTCAATGCGATTTTCGCTCCGGTGCACAAACTGAAATGCTTGTCGCAGCATTGTTGAGGCTACTTCCACTTTCGTACTTATTGTTCAAGCGTTCGGCACTAGACCCAAAGTGAAGTAATTGGCTTCTACGCAAACATTGTTGTGAAACGAACGTTTAGTTTCGCAATTTTTGTCAACGTTTTTGCATTTCCAGATTTACATAGTTGTACGAAAGATGTGTGTTTGTAATGCAACTGTTATTGTTTAGCAAATATATTAGTAAGTACTCTTTGTAACCGACATCCAAAGGAGTTTCTATAATTCTTCTTCCGTCTATGAACAATACAGTTCCTAAACATCAAAAACAAAAATGTTCACCAGATGGATACTCCCTGATTGATCTATGTAATGGCAGCCTCTTCTCATTAAGCACCAAGGACATTTTCTAATGTTCTTATTTTTTTAATTTTCGGCTTGATTAGAGCGAATTGCACTTTTTAAAATTGCCCAAGCCAGATTTTCAATAAAACCACACAATGGTTTTAAAATAGTACTAAATCGTACATCGTACTAAAACTATTTTATTGAATATATATTTCTACAAGGAAATCTGTTCTTTAAAATTAATTTTTTAAATAAAGTTATGTACACTTTTTTGAAAATGTGAATAGTTTTCACTGAAATCGTGACAATTAAAAAAAATACAAAAATATGATTTTTTCAAAAATTTTTTCAAGTTTTTCTTTAACTTCTCTCTCGAATCGAAAATATTTCTATTAATAATGTGCTATATGTCCTATTTTCATTAAAACCTTTAGAGTTTCGATAAAAGTGTAATTATTTTCAAGTCTCGCTGTCGACACATTCAGTATTGAAAATCGGAATGCCTTTCTTTAAGCAATCTATTCCTCTATATTTGATATTTAAATCATTTTATGTATGTATTTTTCAAAATATTAGTCCCCTTTGGGTAATTTGGAGCTACATCGTGACATTGCCCAAAGTAATTTGAACCTAGCTTACTTCAATATTGAAGCTAGATATTCCTTTCTTAATGCTATCTCTCAATGTTAGATCATTAAATCATTCTATGTGCAATTTTTGAAGATATTTGAATAGTTTTTCTATTTTTAGTAAGTTTCGTGATGAAACGTAACCCGAAAAATACATTCTTAGTGCTGCTCCGATATAGTGTCGAAGGTCTCACAAGGGAACGCGTTGAAGAATTGACAGTCAGGAGTTCGAAACTTGGTCCGCGCAGACAATTTTTATTTCTTGAACAGTTTTGAAAATATAGAGCATAACATTGCAAAAGTGCCATTTTCATTCAAACATGTGGGAAAATTACTACTATTACTAAAATTACTACATTATTTTTTCGAGTCTCTCGGGTATAATTTTGTTTGGAGAAAAGGGTGAAGTTAGGAGTATTGAATTTACAATAAAGTATTACTTATCCGTTACAATATACGAAAGTATGTGTTGTTGTAGCACCACTAATTTAAAAGACTAATTATGTATTGAAACCATTTCTTCAAAAACATAGTGTACTACATTACCTTATTGCTTGGACCAATGTATTTGTAGTTGTACATTATTTGTAGTGTCTGAGAGTAATATGGAGTGTCCGTAAATACCTCTCAAATCAATATTGTTCATTCTTAAGATATGTATTATGTGCCTGAAGCACTACATATCGTTTTCAAATTAAAACTTTTTTAGTCGCTGAAATATTTTCACTTCCATCTTTTGCTGCCCACGGCCGATTAAGTCGTGAGTCCAAACGCGTGAGAAGCATGAGTTGGCTGAGCGAGCTCTTCCAGACTCTGAAGGGCTTCCGGAAGGAACTTCGTGTAACGAGAGAGAATTTAACGGAATGTTTTCAAGGGGGATGAAAACTTCCACAACTTTTGGTTTATTAACAGACTTTACGGAGAAGATTTCAATATCTTCAGTTTTTTGTATATTCTTGAATTTACTTCAGTGAGCGATTAATCAGGATTCTTTATAGTGAATGCTTAATATGTCCAAATATGTTTAAGTTAATGCATGTAGTTGATATACATGCATTTGCCGTTTAATAGTGTTATATTGAAAGTTAATATTTAATATGTGAAATTAACTTCAGAAACACACATCGGTATATTTATATGCAACATTAGATGACAATGTCCGTACTGCATACGAAAGGTATTCGACTTCAATTCTCAATTAATTTAATCAAATTATTAGCATTCCTAATATACTGAAAATCTAATTCATTTCTTGTTTCTTTAATATGAAACGTTGTCAGTGCCAGAAAGTTTTTAAGGATGAAATTAAATTAAAAAATGTCGAACTATCTTATTATGTGCGATCTGACTCGCTCAATGTTGCGATGTGCATGGTTGTAGGTTAACTCTCTAAGATCATATTATTACATACTACTTATTACTTTTATAAATGTAATTTACGTTCAATCTTCTTCACATATACAGTCAATAATGTTTGTTCGGTATTACTTCTACACTGGTGGAGATAGGCTAAGGCGACTTTAAACCAGTAACTTGTGTACAGAAGCGGTCTTTCCTGTTATTCAGCTCCTGTCATTCACAGTTTTGCTTCAGGAGACTTGCTTGTCATTAAGCGGATACACGCAACAGTCCATACAAAAAAGCCACTGGAGGGCAACAGATTACCTCGAGACAGTTCCCAGTCCCAGCCCCAGCCCCCGCAGCCGCCCCCCGCCTATCGCACTCTCCCATCTGGGCCTCCCTCCCGCGTGTTCTAATCGCGCGATCTATTGTGGGCGCATTTAACTCCGCAAATAGCCCGCCCGCCCGCAGGCGGCGCGTCTTGTGTTCGAACGCACACGCATCGCTTCGTGCGTCGGCTCCTTCCGCGAGACCGCGCCCTCGTCCCCGACACCCCCCGGCCCCTCCGACCCCCTCGGGCCGGGCAGCGGGACCCCCCGCGGCGTGCCCTGTTCGAGGGCGTCCGCAACTCGATTTCTGGCGCGGTCGCACCGGTTCAGATTCAGGGCAGTCGCGGCGAGCCGTGGCGAAGGCGCGAAGGAAAATATTGTTTCTGGGGCGGGCGGCGCGCATTGTGCGGGAGGTATGCCGCGCGCGGAGTGCGTGGGCGGGGCGGGGCGGGGCGGGGCGCAGGTGCGCACAATGAACGCTTCCGGCGCGGGCGGAAGCGCCGCCGCTGACAGGCGCACAAAGCGCGCGGGAGGTCCAGCGCCGAGGGCGGGGGCGCCGCTAATGGAGACCCGCGCCGCAGGCGATTGACGGCCGGACCGCCAAGGGGCGGGACGGGGCGGGGAAGGGCGGAGCGGACCTAGTGGAGTTGGGCTAGGTAGGACGAGACACGACAGGATGGATCGCAACGGGACGGGGCAAATTTTGACTGGACTGAACGGGACGGAGAGACTACGAGATGATACGACAAGAGATGAGACGAGACGTGACGTTACGCGTCTAGATGAGGCGAATCATGACGCGTCGAGACGTGAATTGAACATGACTGGATGACTGGAACACGTCAGAATGGGGTGGGACAGATTGGGACGCGACAGCATGGACGGAATTGGTCGAGACAGGACAGAACTCAACAGATCGGGACAAGATGGTGGCGGGGGACGAGGGAAGAGTCTCGACATGATGAGACTGGGTGGAACTCAACAGGACATATCGGGACGGGACGGGACGGAGCGGAAAAATGTGAGACGGGACGGGACGGGACGGAACAGGACCGTGCGGTTCTGGATAGTGCGCGGAGGTGGAACGGCAGAACTGGGTCGGAGGTGGATGGATGGGAGGTGGGACGGCGGCAAGTGCGACGGAGTCCGCCAGAGCGCTCCTTGCAGGGAGCTGTCTAGCCGTCGGGTTCAGTTGCACATGCACAACACGGGGGAAAGTGTTGGAATGGGAGACATTTTGGAGATGGCGTTGGATTGATTTATTACTGTTTCCGGGCGCCTATATGTAAGGTCATTTGTCCTGTAAGTGTAGCACATGTTTTATCGCGGGAAGTGGCGATGATCTTTCTCTCCGCTGGATCACGAGATCCGGCGCCTACCTAACAGTCGGCTAGGGGGGATTTCCCCATCCAAGTATCTCTCTGCCCCAGCCGGCACAAGCTCCAGGCCCTCGACATGTGTGGTAATGTAATGCATGTAAGTGTATGTGTAAGTGAGGGGTGAGGAGAGGACAATGAAAAGGAATGAAATATCGTGCCCGGTCTGGAGCCCCATTGTTAGGGTACTTCTCCGGCATTCCGCTGTTATTGATCTGAAAAAATGACGATAACTACCGATCAGAGTCGCCGGCCATTAGAATTCTCCTCTATATTGTGGCTGAACTCGAGTAGTATGTGGCTAGTGTCAAAAATCCTACCATCGTCGGCATTCGAACCCTAGGATCTCCCGGTTAGAGTCACTGCAGTGATACCAATTGATGAATTTAGCTCTCTTGGGGAGATGAAATGTGATGTGCTGCCTCAATGCAGAGACTGAATGGGTGGCACGCAGGGAGTTGGGTGAAGCGGAACATGAAAGAACGGCAAAAGAGGAGGGACGGAGGGGTGAAGCGTGCATAGGAAGCGAAATCCTTATTTCCGAGAAGGAAGGGTGTGTCAAAGTGTGTGGGGGCGTGTCGGAGAATGACAGGGGTGTTTTGTCTGATTAAGCGTATTGACAGGCGCGAATCCACGGGAGGGGGGAAATTTCCCCTCCCAGAATTTGTCAGTCAATGTACATTTTAATTTGTCACAGGCATTTGAAACATAAATATTTTTACATTAATATTTTTACAACATACAGTAATTCACTAAATAATCATTTTAATATTTTGCTAGAATATTGTATTATATAGTAAATTATTTGTCATGTTTAGGATATATATTATATACAAGAGACAAAGAGTGAGAGAAAATCCCCTCCCCCCAAATATACTTTCTGGATCCGCGACTGGTATTGAACGTGTCTGTGGATGTCTGTGCTAGTTTTACTGGACGCTATATTTTGAATGTCGACTCTCAAATTAAAGTAAGCCTTTACATCGCCTCATAAAACATATCGCTTTGAACGAAGGCTTGTCAGAGATACTATTTCCTAACTTACGAGATATCATTCATCGTGAGAACTAGCGAGAAGCCAATCTCAAGGAATTGTATCTTTCATTACTTTAACAATTTGCTAAAACAAAATTTTTCAAATGTCATTCACAGCCTAAGGAGTTAAACAATATGTTAAACTTCCACAAACAAGAAGTTCCAACCCTTCTGACACCCCTACTGTATTTTGCCAATAAGTACTGATAACAATGGAAAACTGTTTTTGTGAGAATATTTAGAACCAAGCTTGAACTTTGTAGTGAAATATACATACATCTTTTGGAGATATATCTGTTTTTTGAATACCGATGTATTATTGCCGTCCGACGTGTTGTTAGAGGAGTCCTAAGTGATTTTCAAAAGAAATGCTTATTTCATAGGGGGGGTGTTTTCTTGATAAATGTCAATCTCTTCATCTCTGCTTGGAAACGACTCCACCGTTGGTACCCCTGCGCCGAGAGCCCTGCCCCTTATCGGTTTCTACAAAGAAACCAGTGAGATATTTAGCTTAGAGCTCGGACAATGCCCTATTTGCCTATTCTATTTCTTTGGACGTATTTTTAGACAACTTATCCCATTATACATGATTACCTAAAGATGGCATTTGGACGGGTTTTATAGTGTCTAAAAATTCCTATTAGAGATAATTGCCTATTTGAGCATTAAGAGCCCATACATATCTATAAGGAAGTTTCCGCATTTTTAAAAATATTTTTGTTCGTATATTTTGTTTTCTCAATCAACTTTTTTAGAAATGAATGTTGGGTAATTTTTTACCAAACCAGTATCAACCGCATGTCAAAATATGCTTGGGCGTCCTCCGCTGGAGAAGCTCTATGACCTGTGTGTTCTTGCCAATGACCGCTTAGACGTATGCGAATTTGACACCGTACAGGATACGCTTATATAAAATACCGTACTTTGCTGAAGCCCGTCAGGGCGCTCTAGAGAACAGGAAATTACTCTCGTTTTTCTGATCATCGCAATTATTATTGAGCTATCAGTTTCTTACCAAGAACACAATTGTCTTCGAGATTAGCGCTCCCAGCGTCTTTCGCTTTTAGAAGGAAGAATTGCACAAGATGGGCGGAGTTTTCTTCGTTAATAGTTTTGTTTTGCTTTCGAAGTTTGGTACATGCAAGATCAGTAAGTTTGTTGTTCCTGTTACGCACGCTTACTACAGTGCCAAAAGAAAAAGTATAGAGAAGTGCATTCCTAAAAGGCTGGATTTGTGGAGAAGACCATTCACGACGGGCGGAAATGTAATTTTTCCATTATTGTGAAACGTCTGCCACAAACCGTGCCCAAAATGTCATATACATAAAAAAAATACATAAAAACACTCCAACTAATCCAAAAAATGCGGAAAATGTGAGAATAATTATTCAACCCTTTCTTCAGCACGTGGATTGAGAAGATGACAGAAAATCATTCAACACAGACTTGTACCATGCCCTGATTGCCGCAAACATTTCATTTTGAACTGTAATGCCCAATTCCCTGCCTATTTTTCAAAGGTTTTAGTTCTTATTTGCATGACTTCAACTTTAATGCTTATTTTCCTGCATATTTTTAGGTTTTTATGTGCATATTTGCCTGCGTATTTTCGACTTTTTTAGTGCCTACATGTCCGAGCTCTATTATCGACCAAATGCATGAAATGTCAGTCTGAGCCATGCAGGTAGGGACGAATATAATTTCTAGGAAGTTACGGAGGAGAGATAATATATTTTCAAAGCCACATTTTAGGAAGACGCGTTTTCCTTTAAAGAAGTCAATAAATTCAAGAAACTAGAAGTCAACTACAAAAGTAGACGACTTGCATCACGATTTTATATTATTATTATTATTATTATTATTATTATTATTATTATTATTATTATTATTATTATATTTACGGCGCACGTGTAACAATAATTCTTTTGTTTACTGCTCCAATATTTTTCTTGAGGCACTGAAGAAAAAACACTCTACCACATCACTCAGAGCTTCAACTCAAAAAACATTTTCTACGGTCGATCAGGGGCCTCTTCAAGTAATTTTGTCACCGCATATTAGCTCATTGTAAGTCCGATAATTCGATATTTTACATTAGGAACGTATTCCACATTCGGGGACCTTACCCTACTTGCATGTCTAACAGGTAATTATGAAAAGATAATCTCTTCTTTCACCCTTTCTAAATCTTCTAACACTGTTGACGTCTCTTCCTGCGTTCCGGTATTTCGAGCTGCCAGACTGTTGGGTCGCTTTCCAAGTACCTTCTTGGAGGCGAGCTTCAGGCGCTAGCAATTTAGCGGGACAATTTCCTAAATAGATTTAGCGTAATGCCCTTAATCCGACAGCCGTCAAAACGCCAGGGCCAACCCTTGCTTTCTCTGGTCCATTGAACGGCGACTTCCTGCGGGGAACTCCCACGCCGCGCTGTCTGGGCAGGTGCGGCAGGAGGAGGGGAGGGGGCAGTGGGCGCGGCTATGGAGGTTCGCGGATGCGCTTAATCCTCGCCCTACCACTCCCCGTCTCCGCCCCCGCCTCCGACGAAGAAGAAGCTGCACAGTGGGAGAAATGCGAAAAGTTGACAATTTTTTTCTATTTTCGATTTCCACGAGTCACACACATAAAATGCAAAATTCCTTCAGGATTGATTGATTGATTGTTAGTGATTCCGGGCGCGTCAGCTACGGAGGTCATTAGTCCCGTAAGAGTAGTGCACTATTTTCATTGGAAGGTGGCGGTGATCTTCCCCAACTGGATGGCGAGATCCGGCACCGACCTACCGTCGACTAGCGGTGTTTTCCTCAATCAGGTATCTCCACCAGCGAGGCACCGACCCAGCCCAAAATGCCTTCACATTTAGTACTATGTTTTCATTTTTTGTTGTGTAGAAGGTCCGTAAATTAGGGCTTTTTTAGAAGCTGGATGAGTATAAATTCATCCATTTGGTATCATTATTGTTAGGTGATTTTCTACGTTATTAAATTGCATTGTTCGCTCAGTTTTCATCATTGCTTTTACTTTTTCTTATAGATTTAATTTTTGTAACTTATGCAACATTTATATATTTTAATAAAATGGTACTACTACAAATAATGAACTAAATTCCGAAAAAAAATAGTTCTGATCTGAATACGTTCCTGCGAGTTTAAGGTGTTTCCAACAGTCGCCAATAATGAAATTTCAAATTAACTTTTATAAAAATTACCAGAATAAAATAATCGAGGAAGGATCATGTGCGGTTATGGATAACGGTACTGAAATGGCATTCACATCTGTGTGTCTGGATGAGAGGAGGATGGAAATGGTCAATCAGTGAAATCAACCTCAAACATTTCTCATTCATGTAGCGGACCGCTTCGACCCCGTTTTTTAATTGTCCTGCCCATAGAAATCGGTCAAAAATGTCCAATTTCACAAAGCTGTGGTTGCAAATTTCATTTTCAGAGGTTTACGACAACATGTTAATTGTTTGTCAGAATGCGACTTTTTAATACACTTACTGCAATTTCATTACGTTTTCTGGGAATATTGAGAACCGCATCTAAAAAAGTTATAGCGCTGTTTGAAGCAGTCACAACAACAGTAAACAACGCATTGGGCGTTGATAATTAGAGGTAAAACACCTTTAAATTGCTCTACTCTAAGTTCAGGAAAATATTTCTTTAGCGTTCTAGATCTCGTCATAGTGTCGTAGTATCCTAGTGTATTGGTTATGTCCTAGGAACCTTTAGTGTCCGATGTGTTTGTCCTCTGTTCTCCCAACCCGGCCCATCGTCCGTGAGGCGCTCTTCATTTTGAGGAGGGCGCGGTCGCGAAGGAAACGTGACTTCGGCGCGGTCGCGTGGCCGTTGATTGTCCCGCGTCTTTCCTTTCTGCAGCCCACTTTTGTTCGCGAGTGCTTGTCAGTTCTTCGCCAGCTCAGGTTTTTCCCACAGGCCGTTGTGCGAGGCGGCCGTCGAGATGGGCCGTGAAAGTGACAGCCGCGGGCTGGCCAGTGGCACTCATTGTCGATATGCCGAACGCCGGTCCGACTTCGTTTGTTTTTTAGAAAATAGGTACTGATATGCAGAAAATAGAAGGAAGAAATGAAGAAAGCAAATATACATATAATTTATTTTATGTGTAATGTCATGAATTCAACTAAATTTTAATGAATTGTACAACTGAACACGAGAATACGATCAATGTTTTGTTCTAGAAGACTTTTTCTTGACAGTTGTTTATCCAAACTCAGAAATGGATGACTTGTATTTCAGGGTAACTTCTGTTTGTTTCGGTGAAATTTCTTTCTCGATTGTTATATTCTTATTGAATGATGAATAATTTATCAGTTCTGAATTATTCAATACCACAAAATATATTGAAAATTCATTATAAGAGATCAGTATTTATCTCGTAAGTGCTCGAAATATAAAACATAATTATGTGATACGTTGGTTGCCTTCGAAATTAATTTATGAAACACACTTTTTATTTCTTTTTTCAAGTGTAACACTACTCAATATTTTTAGAGGCGTAATAAAATCTTATAGTTTAAGTGGGTTCAGACTAGCTTATATTTTTGAGGTGACAGAAGATTGATTATGTAGTAGTATGGTTTCCGTCTGTACATATTATAACTCAAGATTGTCGTCACTCTTCTTTTAAAACACTTTTTAAAGAACTATTTCGTTTAAATAACTATTAATAATAGAGAATATTCTACCATTTATAGAGTTTCAATAAAGGAAACGTGAGTCAAAGTCAACACGAGTATTTTTTTCATCACTTCTTTGAGTAATATAATTATTTTGACAAGATTGACTTTGTTGCAATTTCTAACTCCATTATACTTAAAATGTATAACAAAGAGGATTAAAATTTCAGAGAGAAAAAAAACAACGTTAATCCGTTACACCTAAGACTATGAGGCCTTTCGCATTCTTTGCTTCAAAGAACTGCGGAGACAATCTCATTTAGGTGAATAAAAAAGGTTCGCTTTGAATTTCAATTGAGAATTTGTTTGCGTTTGACTTTTAAAGTAGCAACAAAATTAATACACCATTAGTAAAGAGTACATCACTGATAATTGTGATGCTGGTGTGCTGCTGACAAATATTTGAGTAGAAATTATTATTTATACTTGAAAAAACTTCTCAATTGTTGTCCAAGGCAAGCACGTCCCTTTTAATTCATGTCTGGACTCTACGATTGAGATAGCACATTCTATTTCCATAAAAGTTCAAAAAGTATGCTCAAAAAATCTTTTTTGGTGGCGTCAATTAAATTTATTTAATCGTCTACAATTTTAACAATAGTAATAAAATTTTAACTATAATAATATGCGAAATATTTTATTTTGTGTTTATTTTTGTGACACCATTATATTGTAATTAGTATATTTTTATCATTTGAAAGTCAAGGCCATCATTTCGCATCGTTTGTATTATATTTCATCACATTTCTTAATATAGTGTATAACAAGTAAAAATTATATTTTAAAAAATCTATGATAAAATCTCTTCTGTATACTCAAGGCTTAAAAGCACTGTTAAATGTATTTCTAACAAGTTAATAACGTCTTGTCAGTAAGTCTTCGTTCTAAGGACTCCCGAAACGAAATCAAATTAATCCATCATTTGTATTGTAGTACCTGTTGTTTTATTCCGTGCGCCATGAAATTGTCCAACACGTAGTGGCATGTGTCGAAACACTTGGAGAACATTACACCGCACACCTTCACCTCCCATTCCATTCGCATTGAAAGAGTATTCAAATGTCATCCCGCGAGACACAGAGAGGCGCTGCGCCGGCCGCCGCCGCCTAAAGCGAGCAGAAAGGCGGCGCGGGCGATTGGCGCTAATCGGCCGCCGCCGTGGGAGCAGCGGGCAGCGGAGGCGGCGGCGGCGGCGGCGGCGAGGCTGACAGCGATTGTGAGAGAAACAAACTGACGCTTTGTGGGCGCTGGCAGCGGCCGTCACGAGCCCCGCCCCCGCCCCCGCGCCGACCCCGCCCCCGCCTCCGGACTACCGCCGTCAGCGGCCGGACGCTGACAATGTGCCCCTGGGTGGGCCGCAGGTATGCGGCGGCGGTGATGGCGGCCGTGCACGGCGGCAGGTGGTGGCGACGGCGGGGATGTGGTAGGAGACGGTGGTGAAATGGTGCCGGAGACGGCGTTGGCCAGAAGGCAGCAAGAGCCGGGGTGGAGGTATCGAGATGAAGAGGAAGTGTGCGAAGCGGTGGGTTGTAGGAGGCGATTGCTGTGGGTAGGCGATAAGCGAGCAGTGGGTTGGCGGTGGGTGGGTGGTAAGTGGGCAATGGGGGGGGGGATTGGCGGTGGGTGGGCGGTGGGTTGGCGGTCGGTGGACGGTCGGTGGACGGTCGGTGGACGGTCGGTGGACGGTCGGTGGACGGTCGGTGAACGGTCGGTGGACGGTCGGAGGGCGGTAGGTGGGCGATCGATGGGCGGTCAGTGAACGGTCAGTGGGCGATCGGTGGGCAGTGGGTGGGCGGTACATGGACGGTCTGTAGGCGGTCGGTGGGCGTCGGTGGGCGGTCGGTGGGCGGTCAGTGGGCGGTGGGTGGGCGATAAGCGAGCAGTGGGTTGGCGGTGGGTGGGCGGTAAGTGGGCAATTGGTGGGTGGTGGTTGGTGGTTGGGTGGTGAATGGGAGGTGGGTGGTAGGTGGGTGGTTGGTGGGTGGTTGGTGGGTGGTTGGTGGGTGGTTGGTGGTTGGGTGGTTGGTGGGTGGTTGGTGGGTGGTTGGTTGGTGGGTGGTGGGTGGGTGGTGGGTGGGTGGTTGGTGGATGGGCGGTGGGTGGGCGGTCGGTAGGTGGTCGGTGGGCGGTCGGTGGGCGGTCGGTGGGCGGTCGGTGGGCGGTCGGTTGGCGGTCGGTGGGCGGTCGGTGGGCGGCGGGTGGGCGGTTGCTGACTGATCTGTTGGCGGTTGCTGGGCGGGTGGTGGGTGGTGGGATGGCGCATTGCTGCGCGGGAGACCACACCAGCGGCGCGGCGCGGGCGGGGGTGGGGGAAGGAAGGCTGCGGGGCGCTGTTTATTAAGATAATTCAGTGACGCCGCATTCCCCTCTCATTATCATTCCTCCGGCGGCCGAGCGCCGCCACCGCCACCGCCACCGCCAGCGCCTGCCCACTCAGCCGTCGCCGCCGCGATGCGCCTCCGCATTGCAACCTGCGCGGGGCGAGCACACTTCCAACCGCACTCCACACGAGAGTTGAATCGGTTATAGAGTGGATTTCCTGCCAACGGTTATTTAATAGATTTGACGTTTGTGGCTCATGGAGGAAAAACATTTTGTGCTATTGATTTAGTCTGTTAAAATGAATTTTATGTGGAAATAGTTTTTCTTTTAATTGCCGTGACGTTCTTGAGGGGAGGTGAATACAAAAAACAACACTTCACATTGCGGACATTTCGGTCATTTATTCGCCATCATCAGGGCTACGATAATAAATAGATATTATTTTTATAGAGAGAATGTAAGAAGACCATTTGCAATCATAGACAACTAATGTTATAACATTAGTTATATTAGTTATATTATTAGTTGTAACAGTTATAAGATATGTTAGTCATAACAATTATAAGTTAAATTAGTCATTAACATTAACATCCATATTAACTGTTTCAACATTTGTACTGGCTTACCTGTAAGGTTATAAACTAAACAAACAAGACATTCTTATGTTCCATGTCCTTTTGCATTTTAAAAGGAAAAGATGAGGAAACTGAAAGATATTGACAAAATGCAATCTTAAAATTGAAAGGCGAAATGAACATCTACAGCCACTAGAAACGAAGGCTAAATATTAATCTGGAAAGATGCAAAAAAGCAGAACTAAACATAAAAGTAGTAAGACGAGGGAGAGTAAGGATCGTAATAAAAAAAATGTAGAACATCGCTGAAGGAAAACGTATACATGCAACAAAGTGCAACGTTTTATTGCCGTAAATGCGAGCGAGATGAGTACGCTCTGTTGTTTATTGAGACACTGGTCCTGAACTCACTATGGCGTGCCAGACAAGATGGATTATGTAAGTATGTGTTTTATATCCGAAAAAGAAAGAAATAAAATGTCCGCATGCGGTCGAAAAATTTAGAGAACATAACTAATAGAGATCGAACAAGTAACAACATGATCGTTAAATCTAATTGCTCTTGATTTTAAAATTATAGTTAAATTATACAATTTTTAGTGATTAAAATTAAATGATATTCACTGCACCTTTACGTGTGATGTTTATTCCAAAAGACGAAAATCATTTCATCATTATTCGTAAGAAAATTTAAATTCATAAATGTGTTCACTTTTTTATTGTTTTAGTTCAAACTAAAGAAAGATTGCCAACGAAACGTAGCGTTTCACGAATTGGTAATTAGTGCGGAAGTTAGAGAAATAATATAAACATAGGCGTGCACAGAGGGGGAGGCAAGGGAATCTTGCCCTTTGAAAGTTTTGAAAGGAGCCTTTTAACCCTATCTAATACACTTTTTTCCGGACATATGATCAATTCTTAATTTTTCTGTGTTTTGTGCTGATACTTTGGAGGAATTCATACGCGACGTTTGAGAAAGAAGCTTTCGGAAACACCTTGCAAACTTGTAAATGGTTCAGCATAAAATCACTTTTATATATTAATTGGACCAATAGATTTGTAATTTAATTTAATTCGCAGTCTGTTTTATTTATTTACTAGAAAAATATGTCTTATGCAAATAAACAAATTAATGTACAAAGGAACCCAGAGGGATCGAGAAGTGCAACTACATCCTCTTGCAGTCTCCTCTTGTTGCAGGTTACGCTCATAATTAAAACATTATCACTTGCGTGTTACGAGCGCATTCAGATCCCATTTTTCAATCTGCCAATCCCTGACTTCGCCTCGTAAGTCATGGGCGAGTTTCGCTGGGAGCGCACGGCAGCTTCAATAAGCCCGTGCGCGAAGGCGAGGTGAACGGGTTGTTGCACGTGTCCGTCACTTTCGCTTCCTTCCTCCTTTCCGCCCTCGCCCCCGCCCCCGCCCTTTCCGCCCCCGGGCTCGCGCGCTGAGTCGACGGAGCGCCGCCCCTCGCTTTGTGGCGCGGCGGGGCGCCTTTGTGGACGCACAAAGCGCGGGCGGGGGCGGGCGGCGCGGGCGAGGGAGGCGGCGCGGAGCGCTATTATGGAGTCACGTCCGCGGGCGCCGCGCGCTAATCAGGCGGCGGCTCCGGTTACCGGAAGAAGCGCCCGCGTCGCCGCGGCCGCGCCCGTGCGGAAGGCGCTTCCGGGCGCGATCTCGCGAGGCCTTCCGCGCTCACGCCGACCCGCACGCTCCCACACTACTCGCGCGCCTCGCTTCCATACCCCGCGACCACGCCCCGCCGCCGCCAGCGCCTCTGACCGGGAGATCCCAGGTTCGAGTTCCGACGGCGGCAGGATTTTCGACACTAGCTTTCCAGCTAGGTCGAATTCAGTCGCTGTCTGGAGGAGAATTCTAGCGGCCGGTTGCTCTGATCGGTGGTTTCTCCGATCAATACCAGGCGAATGCCGGAGCAGTACCCTAACAAAAGGCTACGGACCGCGCGCGATCTGTCCTTCCTCTTGCTTGTGCATCCTCTCCACTTACACACACTTACACTAACATGCCCTACACTTCCACGTATTCCAGGAGGTCGCGCCGGTCAGCGGCTGAGAGCTTGTCCCAGCTGGAGCGGTGCCACGCTGGTGGGAGAGTCCTGATTAGGGGGAAACCTCGCTAGCCGATGGTAGGTCGGCGCCGGATCCCGTCATCCAGTGGGGGAAGACCACCGCCATCTCCCGAAGAAAAACATGCACTACACTTACGGGACTAATGATCAAAGCAGTTGACGTGCCCGGAAACACTAACCAACGAACCAGCCCTGCCGCCGCGCTCCGGGTCCGCGCCCCGATCCTGTACGATTCTCTCTGCCTCTGTATGCCGCGACCCGCTCGTTTGCTGGTACCTCCGCGCCCCGCTCCCGTTCCCAGCTCCTGTACCCCGCTTCCATGGGTTGTTTCCATGACTCGCTTCTAACCCCGCTTCCACGACCGCCACCGCACCGCCCTTCCGGTCCACGCCCCGCTCCTGCGTGGTGATTCCGTATCCCGCTCGTTGACGGGTGCATCCGCGCCCCGCTTCCCCGCATCGCTGCCGTGTCCTGCTCCGGCATCCCGCTTTCACAGCTCCTTTCCACGCCCCGCCATCCTCCTGCTCAGCTCTTGCTGCGCCCGTATTCCGCTACCTGCTTGTTTGCGGGAGCCTCTGCGCCCCGCTGCTCCACGCCGGTCCCATGCCCCGCACGAACCAGGTAGTTGCAGATATAACATGATTCCGAGGGCTCGGACTTTCAGATAAAACCATATTTTCCCCTTGAATCGTAAGTGATTAATGTCCGCTTCCATGCCCTGCCACCGCGCCCCATTCTGCACTCATCTACTGGCCGCTTCTTTCTGTCTCCATATCCCGCAACCCATTCACTTGCGGGTGCCTCCGCGCCCCGCTTCCCCGGCCCGCGTCCACGCCCGGTTTCCACGCTCCTCTTGCCCGCCCCGCTACTGTGCCCTACTCGCGCACCCCCGCTTCTCCACCCCGCTTCCACAGCCCGCTTCCACGCCCCGCTTTCACAGCCCGCTTCCACAGCCCGCTTCCACGCCGCGCTTCCACACCCCGCTTCCACGCCCCGCTTGCACGCCCCGCTTGCACGCCCCGCTTCCACGCCCCGCTTCCACGCCCCGCTTCCACGCCCCGCTTCCACGCCCCGCTTCCACGCCCCGCTTCCACGCCCCGCTTCCACGCCCCGCTTCCACGCCCCGCTTCCACGCCCCGCCGCTGTGCTTCCGGTCCCTTCCAAGCTCCTGCGCGGTGTTCGGCGTCTTCTCATTTCCTGTTCCTTCGAGGGTGCATCCGCTCTTTGCTCCTGGGTTCCACTCCCGCGCCGCACTCTCGTCCCCTGTTCCCGCGCCCGACTCCCGTGCTCCGGTTTCTCCTCCCGTACCCGTGTGCTGCGCTTCTGTACCCACGCCTCTGCCCTCCAACTGTTTCGCGGCCCACATCCCTTAGTTCCACAACTAGGAATATTTGTACGAAAGTCACGTTATGTTGATTGAATTATAATAGGAATCCCAACTCACGGATATTTAAAAAATTATAGTTGTAGGGAAAAATACTCATGTTATTTTCTTCTCAATCAATGTTGTATGTCCGCTGTAGAATTGTCTCATGCCAAATGGTTTAGCACGCTGACGTTCTGAAAAGAAAACTAATAAAAAATTAAAGAACAGCCAAAGAAAAGGAGAGAAAGAATAGAAGACTAGCATGTTTATTTACCATCAAAATGTTATTGTAAAATGCACATCTTTGTATAGTATTCGAGTAACCTGCTTCCATAAGTCATTCCCGGTTGAACCCTTTTCCGTCCAACAGTCGAGACAAATAAGGTGTCAGTCGACGCATCCTCGTCTCCTGATAGGAAACTGATGATTTGTTTGGAGATTAAGCGCCCAATGGTTTTTGTATTCCAAATTGCACATCAACTAAAAAATAAATATTTTGTTTAAGTTGCATGAAAATAAATATTTTCGTCAAAACAAATGTTATTACATATTTCTGGTGATTTTATATGGAAAAATTAATATTTTGTGTATTTTCACGTTTAATACTTTGTGTAAACACGTAATTATTGACGTTTGAATACTTCTAATCATCATAATTCACTGCACACTCAAAACAGTTCACATTGAACTCTTCCACCAGGCATACCAGCATACGCAACTGTGCTATGTCCTGTTTTCTTAATTTCATACACCTCGGTGGCTGAAATCCATCACGGCCTTGAGAGGTGCTGCTCCACGTGTCGGAATCATTTGCAATATACTAGAAAGAGATTGGGATAATACTGAGAAGAAGTTCGGCTCGTATGGTACGCCAGGACACCCGGTTGTTGTAGCTGAAATCCAACGCCTTTGATGACATCAGCTCTCGGATGCTCGCTGGGGCCTCTCTTCGTCTGTTAACGCTCGTAGATATGAAGTTCATTCGAAAATAGATCACTCGGACGTTCTTAAAGTGATTTCTTCTTAATAGAGAGTTTGTGCACCCTCGAACGCTAAAGAACTATCGATCTTCTGCGCATGCGTAGTTCACGTTTCGCATCAGTTTTGTGCATCTGCGCATGCGCAGATGATCGATAGTGTTGGCCGCTGTGGCGTGCACAAACTCTCTATTGTTAACGTGTCAAAGGACATTGGCCGAAACTTTCTGGTTGTTGTGTAATACTGCAACAATGCCACGAACCGCCACTGATTACTACGGCTGCTCTCGCCAAGCCTCGTGTACGCTCGAAGCAACATATCTTTACTTCTACTCTCGGGGCCTTCATTTGAATTACGAAAACTCACTCTTGGTCTCGAGCTCTTGGGCTCACGCTGGAGCTTGCTCTCGTTTCCGCTCTGGTTCAGGAGCATGCTTAAAGATTTCAAATACCTTATCTTCTCCTTTTCTCGAACACTATTTTCTTCATGTTTATAATTTTCTTTAGGTGTAAGAAAAAATAGGGTAAATTATTACAAAAATGAGTTTATTTGAAGAGAGTTCTTAAAAATTAAAATCGAAAATATCCAGGAATAAATTCCGAAATGATTAAATACGGAGGAATCCTTTTAGAATTCAGAACGGTTCATCTTTTCAACACGAACTGGGAAATTTATGAAGTACCAGATGAATGGAAAAAAAGCAAAAGTGCGCCAGGAAAGTCTCTCCGCACCCAGTCGAATCAGGGCTCCTCTTAAAATTTACATGAATGTTCGTAGAAAGCAGATCACTAGGAAACAAGTAAAGGGGGCACTTCCAGCATCGGTTAAACTATCTGGGGGCAGTGAGGTATCTACCACAATAGTAGGCTATATAATATTAATATGTATTACATTTAGCCAAACACGTGTTTCGGGAACACTCTTCCCATACTCAGTGGTTCTACAATTTTAATTACATAAACAAATTAACATATGTATCAAAACCAACCTAAATACATAATCATATATAAACTAATGAACAATAAAATAATAAAATAATAATTTAAAAATAGTACTTACTCAAGTGTGTTTAATCTGTGTTACTTGGGTAACATGTGTTTAACATGTGTTTAATCTGTGTTACTGTTCATTATTCGCGATCGGAGTATTCTCGAGCACATTTCGTCTGCTAATTTTAAGTTAACTGATGTTAAATGAGAACACGAAAAAGTGATATCAGTGAGGTTCAATGAGTTTTCGTTTTCAAGCCATTGGGGTAGAAGCTAAAAAAACATTAATGTTCCTATTTAAATACACAATAATTGTAATGGCTTTTCTTTTACCATTCGGTATTTTAATTCATATATACTCATATAATTCATGTAAACAACATGTTTTCAGAAACAATATCGCATATTCTAATTGCACAAAATTTCGATTATCATTAAAGGGAATAATGTGATATTTCGAAATATCGATATCACAAGCGAATCTGTAATGTATTTGTAGATATTTTGTATCTGGGTACAAATCACTCTAAACTATTATGAAATTAAATTGTATGCTTTTCATACAATTAATTGAGTAAGCATACTTACTGTTAAATCAATGATATTTTAATAAACAACACTTCGTGCGGCACCGAGGTCCCTAAATTTAAATAAGATGAGCGCGAGCAACAAATATCATGATCTGTCGAATAATGCCTTAATCACTCAACGACTCACATGCCAGTAGCTTTGTCAAATGCTTTTTCAGCGAAACAATTAAATAGTTTTAGATTGGAAAGCTCTTTAAGAGTGTGGTCAGTCACTGTCACGCATTGCAAAAACATGGCATTACATACCATGCAGCATTACAAACCATGCATACATAAATACCAAACAGTAAAAATACATTAAATAAACAGTGTAGGGAAGAATTTTTGTATTGTTCAAGATCTGAGATTAAATTTCTATTGTATGTATCTCATACAGAAATTATCACCTTTGTGTAAATATGAGAAAGATTCGTAATGGAATAATTGCATTGCTCCATCGAGCGTCCAGCAACGGACACCCTGCCATTGTACCAGGAAACAGTAAACATCATATCAATTTATCCTCAACTGCAGAGGGCGTGCCCCACACATAGCCGTCCACCCTCGCGAGGGAGTGTCGCCGATGACCGTAGGGTGCGCTTCCCCGAATCCTCATTCTCCCTCCCTCTCTCACCACCACCACCATTCGTGTCAACCCTCTCACCAGCCGGCTACCCCCAGGCACAGACGCGCCTGCCTTATCTTCTTCCACCGCATCCTTTCCCACATCCGCCTGCGCCACCTTCACTTTCATAACATTTCCCGTTCTGATTCACGGCCTTTCGATCTTCTCCGTCTCTGACCCTCCCTCCGCCGTCGTCGCCGCCGCCGCCGCCTTCGGCCCCTCTGCGCCGCCGCCGCCGCCGCCGCCGCCGCCGCCGCTGTTCACGCAATTACGATCGCACAAAGGCGCGAGCGCTGTCAGCCGCAGAGTTTTCCTGCGCCTGGCAGCGGCGCCTGCCTGCGACAAGGGTGACAAAATATGTATTGATGCCGGACGGCGGCGAGGCGGCGGGGCGCCGGGCCCCCGCCGATTTATGAACTCCGGGGGCGGCTGACCCGCCCCCTCCGCCCGCCCACCCGCTCGCCGTTGTTCATTAGCCGAGCGGAGCAGCGCCGCCGAACGCGAGGGGTCCCGCCCATTCAGCGCATGCAGATGCCGGCGAGCGTACGGCCCGGCGGCGGCGGCGGCGGCGGCGGGCGTCAGTCGCGGGGGGCATAAATAGCCCCCCTTCTTGGGGGAGGGGGGTCTGGCCCGCCGTGCTCGTGCATTTACAGGCAGCAGCTAGACGTTGCCCGGTTGCGGCGTCACCGGTCTTTCATGTGCTGGTCGCCCGCGTCTTCATGCGCAACTTGATGGATTGGGAACTCGTGAGGGGCGGATGGGTTGAGTGGGCCGCTGTGTCGATGCTCGGGGTGTACAGTGTGGGATGCGGGACGTTTCCTTGTCGCCGCCGCCGTCCCCACTACCACCATCATCCCCTCTACCACCCCCGCCGTCACCGCCACCACTGGGACCACCACCACCGCCACCGTCTCCTCCTCCGCCTCCTCCGCCTCCTCCGCTTCCGCCTCCGCCTCCGTCTCCGCCTCCTCGTCCTCTCCTCTACCTCTTCCTCTGCTTCCGCCTCCGCCACTTCCTTCTCCTCCGCCTCCTCCTCCGCCTCCTCCTCCACCTCCGCCACCACCTCCTCCTCCGCCTCCTTCCTCCGCCTCCTTCCTCTGCCTCCTTCTCAATCTGCGCCTCCCCCTCCTCTCTTCCTCCTCCTCCGCCCCCTTCTTCGCCTCCGCCTCCTTACCCACCTCCTCCTCCTCCTTTCCTCTTCCGCTTCCTCCTCCGCCGCCTCCGCCACCGCCTCCGCCTTCTCCTCCTCCACCTCCGCTTCCTCCGCCTCCGCCACCTCCTTCCCCGCCTCCTTCCTCTGCCTCCTCTTCCTCTCCTCCTCCTCTGTCTCCTCCTCTCCTCCTCCACCTCCTCCTCATCATACACTGTCCTTCTGGCATACACTGCCCGCTTGCATCTTCCCGCGCAACTTGACAAATCGAGAGCACGCAGTCCTGAGAGGGTTGAGAGCCTCACCTATGGCTGCTGCCGGATACGCCGACACACGGGGCGGAGAGAACGGAGCAAAGGGCGAAGGGCGCGGGGCGGCCGGCGCGGAAACGTCTCCACAATGGGCCCTCGAGATCCGCGGAGATTTATTTGTTCGTGCGCCGAATTGCAGGGTTTGTTGTCCGCGAGGAAAGTCCGAGTTAAACGGCCGCTTTGTATTTATGACGAATGTGGTCGCGAGCTTCTTTGCATGGCGCAGGGGGTACGATGGCTCCTCGGAAGGTGGCTGTCGTGCGCTGGGAACTTTGGAGGGCCGCTCTGGAGGAGCCCGAGTCGTTCCGGCCTCTTTGGCGATCAAGATGGCTTCGAGCTCTTCAGCATCGCGTTCAATCGCCCCGCGGTCAAAGGGCAAGCGCAATGCGAAAGGACGTTGGCGAAACTTTGCGGTTAAAGTGGATATGTTGGTAATACGATTAGTGCAGATTTCTTCTTTCATTGAGGATCTACGGAAATGATTTGAAAATTTTCCCTGTTATCTGTTTATTTCTGTACCTTTTGCGAGTTTAACTATAGTCGTGACTTTCTTCACTAAAGAACTGAATTTAAATATTATTTTGAAATGTAATTTGTAAATTATTCAATGAAATTAACAACAAAAACACTAACTCTTTGCTGAAAATGTGTCCTGAAACTGCTTTATTTCCTTCCACAAAAGAAAGTTGTGTACGAAAAAATTAATTGAAATATTTATATATTATATATCAATTATCACAATTACCTATTTTATTAAAATTCTTCAGACAAACTGATCCTCTTTGAAATTGACACTTAAAAAACTTCTAAACACCACATACGTTAGAGATTCGGAGCAAATTTTGGGAATAATTCACGTCGTAATTAGGTTTCTTAACGTAAAATTGCAGTCAATTGAACAGATACTTTTCGCATATACACCATGAATATGCGCCAGATTTTCTATTATCTATTTTACTTTTGATGTTTTCCGTAACCAAAAGCTTAAGGAGACATTTTCTTAATTACTTTACTACTACCATTAACTGTACTACTACATGAGTTTTCTCGTTAAATTTAATTTTTTCAGATATTCTCTCTGTCTCTATCTGTCTCTCTCTTTCTCTTTCCCTCTCTCTCTCTCTCCCCTCTCTCTCTCTCTTTCCTTCTCTTCTTTTTTTAAATACAAGAAGTATGAACACATTTAACTAAACATTTTACTGAATATATTAATATAAAGGCCAGATTGATGGCAGGGTGAGATTTGCATGAAGTATTGAAGTAGGGCGGCGAACGTTAATGTTCCCTTAAAAAATCATAAATAATTTAAAAAATTATAATTGAAAACACAGTGCCTTCTGTTAAATTTAAAGAGGTTGTTGGCAAAAAAGAGGAGAAGAGAAATGAAAAGATTCCAGATGGTGAGTTATTAAGAAGAATAAAAACCTCAAGGGAAATATCAACTATCGAGACACCTGGAATTCCGACGTGCGATCTGCTGTGAATATGCTGACTGCTGTAAGAGAACATGAAATAGGAATTATTTATATTCTTCCTCCTCCTCCTCCGCATGTCATCTCCTCGCCCTTTCCTGCTCTTCCCCTCCGCGCGCCGCCTTCAATTCCCGCCGTCCGCCGCGTGGCCTCCGATTAAGAGCGCGCGCGGGTGGGCGGTGACTGACGGGCGCGGAATTTTTATTTTCTCTCCTCCGCGAGGAACGTGGACGGGCACCTGTCTGCCTACAATGCCCTCCGCCCCGCCCCCACCCGCCCCCGCGACGTTCCGTGTCCTTGGGGGGGCTTGCCACCGCATTGTCGCGCCCTGCGCGGCCGCCGCCCTCGCCGCCGCCCTCGCCGCCGCCCTCGCCGCCGCCCTCGCCGCCGCCCTCGCCGCCGCCCTCGCCGCCACCCTCGCCGCCGCCCTCGCCGCCGCCCTCGCCGCCGCCCTCGCCGCCGCCCTCGCCGCCGCCCTCGCCGCCGCCCTCGCCGCCGCCCTCGCCGCCGCCCTCGCCGCCGCCCTCGCCGCCGCCCTCGCCGCCGCCCTCGCCGCCGCCCTCGCCGCCGCCCTCGCCGCCCCCGCCGCCCTCGCCGCCGCCCATGCCGCCACCCCCGCCGCCTCCCCCGCCGCCACCACCCCAGCCGCCCCCGCCAACCTCCCTCACCGCCGCCCTCGCCGCCTGCCACAGTTGCCCCCGCCGCCAACCCCGCCGTCACCCCCACCGCCGCCCCCGCCGTCCCCGCCGCCAACTCCCAATGCCGCCCTCCGCTGCTGCCCTCACCGCCGTCCCCGTTGCCGCTGCCGTCACCCCCGCCGCCGCCCTCCGCCGCCACACCTGCCGCCGCCCCCGCTGCCGCCCTCTCCCCTGCCCTCGCCGCCACTCTGCCGCCGCCCTCGTCGCCATCCCCACCGTCGCCCCCGTCGCCGCCTCCTCTTCCGCCGCCGGCCCTGCCGCCGCCGCCGCCGCCGCCGCCGCCCCCGCAAGCCACCGCCGCCCTACCCGGCCTGGCCCTGCCCTTATTTGCTCTGCGGGCGATGTCTGCTCAGCGCTGGCCCGGCCTGCCCGCTGGGCGACAGGTGGGGCGGTGACAGCCGGCACGCGGGGTTGCCCTGGGTGGCCCCAGCGCTGGGGGCAGCTGATTTACTGCTCTGTTATGTGGTCTCTGGCCACGAAAGGTTGCGGCGGCCGCTGCACATCTCGTCTCATTCAAGCAGAAAATAGCACTAGGCAAATGGAAAAATTGAGAAAGTCCATTCAGCTTTCTATGGAGAAAGCTAACATCTATTTTTTACGTAATGCCCAACAATGATAGAATGGATTTCTACGAGGATTTGTCAGAACTATGATGAAAGCAAACATTCCATGAAAGTAACTATTATTTACTTCATAAATTTTCTACAGAAGTATATAAATTCGAATAAGAAAAAGAATTAGAGTGCATTTTTAAACGCCTATTTTACGTTTTAAATGCTTATTTTACATTTTTAAATACCTATTTTGCCTGGCTATTTCTACACTTTTTCGTGCCTTTAAATCCGCAACTTACTTATTATTGAATATTTTTGAATAAAGTGTTTCAAGTTAAGGAGAATTTCGAGCATTGTTCCTACTGCAGCGAATGTTGTCAGATTAAGCGTTGCTAAGCACAATTTTGGTCCACAAACCGGTCATTCTTAAGTATAAAGTGAGCTATTGAAGAGTCTAGAAAATGGAAATGAAGTACTTTGTTTCAAGTAGATTGAAGGAGAGAAATTTGCACACGACAGTTGTAATATTAGAAATACACAGCTTGTAATATTATTTTTACTATTGTATCTAATCTTTACAAATTATACGGGAAAGTATGTGCTCTGCTCTACCCTCGTTTTAAAGTTGATGGAGATGCTGAAGTGATACTCTCCCTTTTATACCAATAACTACAAAATCGTGAATGTTGCTACATTAGCCTGAAGTTCGGGAGCATGGAACAATGAAATAAAGCGTGATACCGCTTGGCAGTCCCCACACACATTCTATCGTCCAAAAGACTTACATGGGGAAACCATTGATTGGGAAATAAATACTGCGAATTACAGAAAAAGAAAAATTCACCAGTTTTGCAGTTTCTGTAACAAGCAGATCATAACAATACTAAACAACCTAAACATTCTTCAATTTTGCCTGAACGACAGTAGCATCAACAATGGGATCGGACTGTGTGGGTAATGGGGTGATACCATGCGTTCCCTCACTCCCTCGAATGCCATTCGATCTTCTTATGCCATTGGACATGAGTTTATATTATTGACGTTTCTGCAAAATTTGAAATAGTGTGTACCTAAATTGTTACATTTTCTTCAAATCTTTATAATATCCAAATTTGATTTCACAAGGCTAGAAGAAGGAAAGGTTCTGGTATGCCACGAATCCTTCCTTGCGAATTTTTGTCGACACTGGCATACTAAATATAAACGCGTTTGTTCTCAAAGTAAACTAGGAACGTTACTATGAATATATTAACAAATACGTTTAATGTGCTCATACAACTGTTCTAACGATTGTAGCATATATCAAATAATTGTTCATGTGATTCTCACAGGTAAAAAAATGAGTGTTTTTCACGTAACATTACAAGGAGATTCTTATTATATTGTTAATTAAGATAAATAGTGGATCAATGCAAAAGATCCGCGATTTAGTACTTTCTTCTTGTTAGTAAGAATTGTGCAAAAGAAATGCGAAGAGGTCGCAGATGGGGATAGTCCTTTTTTCAATTTATTATTCTTATTTAGTATGTTTTGAATTTCCGAGTATTTTGTTAAGCTGTATTTTTGATAAATTTTGTTTTCAATTACACATTTTGTTTTTCAATGTATATTTTCTATTATATTACGCTTTAAAATAGTTGAACATGTATGGATTTCACATGAAAGAAGGGTTATCAGATGAATGGTAGGCGGAGTAGGACGATAAATACGTAGACGAGTGCAAAAATGAGAAATTGCAACGCAGCAAGCAAATAAACATAATTTAAGAGTAACCTTGAGAGATCTTCGCACGGACCTGGTGACAAAGTAGTGGCTTTTAGCCACCGAGAATTCAGGTCAAAATTAATATTTTACAAAGCCTTACGCATAACCAAATTATAAACCTTCCTAATAACATTGAAATATTGAACATACGTAATAAAAATTCATATTAAAATAAACTGTATCATTTGCAATTCAAAACTTAGTATTAATTATTTTTGTTACCTAAAATAAACATTTGTTTAAAAATTATTGGTGCGCTATTCCAACGGGTGGCATTAGAACGTGCACAGTCTGCTTATGCATTAATCCACTCCTGAGTGAGATTCAATAGTTTCTTTAGCCTTCTAGGAAAACCGAGATGTTGACTCAGCGTCCCACAGCTGAGGGTCGAGCATTCAAATCCTTCCTGGGACTTGGATGTTGTTCGTTACGAATTCTGTTTCTTTCTACTGCTTCCTGTTTCTTCTGGTGGAATGCTGTAGATTGATAACATTTATGCGAGACGGACGAGAAGCAAAAATCGAAACAATAGAAAATGATTTCATTCGCATTTTAGGAGATAAAATAATGTTTTAATTTGGTGTTTTCATTAACAATTGGAGGGTTTGGTCACTCAGGCCAGCGTTTACCTAAATACAAGCCAACATTATTGTGTGCTTATAATTTTATACTTCAATCAATTGTACAGCCCATACAGAACGTTTGTTTTTAAATTTACAGTACTAATTGTATGAGGTTTACAGCTTTATTTTAGCTTATTTTTTACCTATTATTTTATTGTATTATAAATAATTATTTGTAGTGATAAATTATTTCATTTAATTATTAATCTGCTTAAAGACTAAAATTAAAACAAAATTTTTAAAGTAAATTTACAACATCGAATTTTCATATCATGACATTTACGAAACCATGATAGAAATTTAATATCACTCTTAGACGTGGAACGGAGTTGTGTTTTTGTTCCTTGAACAATTTTGCTACTTCTCAGTAGACACGAGAATATTTTACTAATCTTTGCTTGCGTCTTCAAAAAATTAGTGAAATAGTGTTTTGGAAAAAAAGAGAATATCTCTTAAATCAAATCACCCTTTCATTCTTATGTTTTACTATTAATTTAATTAATAGTGGATGAATCTCCCAACATTCATCCTCTTCGTGGATTATGAAAAAGCATTTGATTCCATTTACAGAGAAAATTGTGGGATATAATGTAAGCTAAAGGCTACCCTAGCCATCTCATTAAAACCAATCAAAATCTTCATAAAAACACAAAGATAGTAATACAAATAAATGACAAGTACAGCAATACATCTCTTGCCAATCAAAGCGTCAAACAAGGTTGTCTATTATCACCGGCATTGTTTAATATATACATCGATTCGGCTGTAGAAGAATGACAATCATCATCACCACCTGGAATAAATATAGGTAATATGCCCTTCAAGACTATGCTATTTGCAGATGATCTACTACTCGTTGCAGAATCTGAAAATGACTTACAAATAGCGGATTACAAATTACAAAAAGTAATGGAGCAATATCATCTTAAGATATCTGTTACCAAATCTAAAACCATAGCTTTTGTGGGTCCAGAACATGCCAGGTGCAATATAGTTCTAAATAATAAAAGTTTCGAAGAAGTTTGCACCTTTTATTACTTAGGCTGCAGTGTGTCGTGGCTAATAGAAAGCGATCTTGATGTGAAACTGAGTAGATTCCAGGGGATGTTGGAACAATAAAAAAAACATTAAAAAATAAAATCCGAAGAGACACTCAGTTAAAATTTTAGAAAACACTGGCCGTCCCACTATGGATGCGAAAACTGGACGTTAAATAGATCCTCAAAAAGGAAAATCCAAACTAGCGAAATGAAGTTCCTGCGAAGTGTTGCTAACTATTCTTTATTAGATCATAAGAAAAGTGGATATAAGACATGAACTAAATATTTTAATCTCTTAGAAAGAGTCGAAAAACAAAAAAAAACAAAAAAAAATGGTATGCCCATATTATAAGAATGAACAAAGTCAGACTCCCTAAACAAATAATAAATTATGTACCCACTGGCAGAAGAAGAGTTGGAAGATCAAAGACTCGTTGGATTGATGATGTCAACGTTGAAGAGGACGGAACATGCCTACAGGCCTAATCCTTGATGTTGAAGAAGAATTTAATTAATTGAAGAAAGTTTCATACAAAAGGTTTCGTGAGTGATTCGAGTACACAAACAAAATTGCTCGTTTATATAACAAGTAAACTTTTTCACTAATAAACAATTACTGAATTCTATTCTATAATAGCGTATGTAATATGAACATTTTATTCCCCTCTCAACTATGAGTAGAGGACATTCATTTGCAGGTAATTTTAAGAGATTGTTTTATTAAATATCTCCCGGGCACTTGGAAAAACGGTGATGCGCATTTCCTGGAGGGATAACCTTTTAGTCGTAATTCGTGTTTGACATTCGTCTTAATTTCAAAAGAATTTTTGTGGAAGATATTACGAAGCCCCATGCCATTCTTGAGAAATAATTTCCACATTTTTATTTTGGAGCTGTACATTCTCCTTTCTATCGCAATGTCGATGAAATTCTGATTTACTCTTGTTTCTTTACATTTTAGGTTTCTTAAGTCCTATTGCTTTCGAACAAAAGCGCATAGCAGGTTTATTGTTCATTTGAAAGGATGTGTTGATAATCGCATCTCCATAAGTGGCTATAAGTTGGGTTAGTAACCAACGTTCAGACAGCTTGTATTTTAACGTTAAATGTATTTATTGTGACACGAATTGCGTACCAAGCAAAGAAACCTGCACTGAAGTGGCCAAACCTTTGTCATTCGGTACCTACGAAATAGCTACTAGGCCCGATCTATCCGTGTTAGCACTTATTCTCGGAGTTCAATTGATAGCACTTATTCTCGGAGTTCGCTCATTCTCTCTCATTTCCCCAACCTCCGTCCTCATGTTTATTACTTACCATGTAATTAGGCATTAAATTAAAAAAATCACTATCCACACTTCATATCTCAATGTATACCTCCTACGGGGAGACCCAACGACGGCCGTGAACAACGTGATCTTGTCGTGCAGATTGTTTTTTTCGGTAATTGTTTGTAAATCCCAGTAGTTTCAATACATAAAATGAAAAAAAATAATAGCACCTAAAAATATTCGTAGCCCGATGTAGGTCTTTGTCAAGATACGTGAAAAATGAAATGCCGCAGGCGGGGTTCTTGACGTAGGATGAAGACTGAATTTAATGTCGCACGGCATTGACGCCGTCTCACCCCATTACCTAGTATTGGCTCGTCGTCATCATCAACTTCATCAAAAATCGTTATGTCTCGTGGCGCGTTTCGTATCAATAGGGTCGTGTACCCGAATATATTACTGTGAAGAAGGTCACGAGGAGAAGGCTGTAGAACAACGGCCATGAGTCGTAACCACACGATTTCAAGTCATACGATAAAAATAGTGCTAAATATATATAATTTGAAAGATACTCAAAAGTAGCTCAATGAAGGCCCCCCAACAAACCGGTTAAATATCTCGGACTTCAACTAGACACCAAACTAAACTGGAAGCAACACATAGATAACAAACTAATTCAAGCCAAAATAAAATTACTGCAGCTAAAACCATTAATTCACAGAAATAGTTCGGTACCATTCAATTCCTCCATATTAATATTCAAAACAGCCATAAGACCTCTACTACTGTACGCCTGCCCCATATGGATCAACGCCTCCAAAATCAACATTAACAGAATTCAAGTAATACAGAATCGATTTCTTAGAACAATTGCCAACACGCCATGGTTCGTATCCAACCTCCAACTTCATAAGGAATTTAACCTCGAACCGTTATCACAGCATATAGCTTATCTCTCCACTAAATTTTACTCCAGCTTAAATTAAATCCCCTCCCTGGTGCCTTTCAGACTCGGTAAAAATCCCATCCATCAAACCAGAATTACAAATAAATACCCCTACCATTCATTTCTCATCAAATTCGCCGAATTGGAACCTGATTAGAGGACCCACTAGGGATTCCTCTCCCATTGTAATAGTTGTAAGTTAATTGTAAGTTAATCATAAGTTAATTTTAAGTTAGTTAATAAGAAATCAATACATATGTAAAGTTGTTAACAACTAATCTATGTACCTACCATCAAAACCAATAAATTGAAAAAAAAAAAGCTCAATGAAGAAAACGAACGTGTTTGGAACATGTGGGGGAACATTTAGAAAATATTTAGGGAACATTTGAGTACTTGTGGTGAACGTGTAGGTAACACACAGAGGAAAAAGTGAGGAACATTTGGGAATTTACCATGTGGGAATTATGTAAGTTTATTTCATTTGATTTATTTAGTCAAAAAAACATGACTTATGAACTTAGTCATGAAACATTACGTGTATGTCACTTATGGGGAGATGATTATTTGCTGACGTTTTCTTGAGTTCCATAATCCATTCCCAACAAAAGTTAACGCGCTAGTTCAGGTATTTGAAGACCCTCATTTCGTAGCACGAATGGTTAGAAACAAGTAGCATTTTGAAAGCTTTAAACATTTGAATTTACTATTTCATGTTCTGTGAACTATAATACGGTAGGTCTAAGTCTTGTTAATAAATGTTTACAATATTAGAATGTTCACCCTCACACAGACCCGGAAAAATTACAGTAACCCACGGTTCCGAGGCTGGACGTTCGAACTCGGTTTCCACAATGGTTTCGGTTTTTTTTGTCTTTTGTTTTTAAATGCGTTGCGATTTTTACCAATTTTATCAATCCGTACCGTCTCATTAGTTCTTTTTAGGAATTAAGATCATTACGTTGGAGTTGTCCTCCGGCACGTTACTTGTTTGTCTCGTAACGTCGCAGTCAGTCGATGCCTTTTATCCCTTCGAATATGGACTTGACGCCGTTAGTAACCGGCTTCCCAGAAGGGTCACCCATCCGAGAATCCATGATGTTTGGAATTACTTAACTTCCGCGACTTTACGGAACGTAGTTAATCATTCGGCTAACGTTACTGGCCAACTTTCTGGCATACTACTTTTATAGTATAGGGCAAGAATTGTAATGCTGCAGCAAAAAACGATTTTAAAAACGAAATAAAATTTGTATTTTAGATCCCTGACAAGAAAAATTGATTATTCTTACTTCCATAGGTTCTCTAATATGTTGTGTTCTCTATAATGTTCTTTTATACGTTGTGTAGTCAGAATTCCCTGATATCAGGCTCCTTGATATCGAAAAACTGGTTTACATCTAAGCGTCGTCTGCCCGTCAGTCGCTGAACAACAATAACAGTTAAACCGTTGGCAGGATTTTAATAAAAAATGGTATGCTTCCATTTGACTATTGTTATGTCCCGTTTTATTTGAAATTCTTTTTTTGATTTTGGGTGGTAATTTTCCAAAAATGGTCTTTAAAATAGTCTAAATGTTTTCCTAAAATATTTTAGTACATTGTTAGAAATGTCTGCATTATTTTAATGAAAATTACATTAAAGTAATTATCATGAACACACATTAATTTTAATGTACACATGTATATTAGGAAGGAAGAATCAAAGCTTTATGGTCATATATGGAAGAAAGGAAGGAATGATCTTGACAGACTGGTGATTATTAATTCATGAGGTAAATGATAAGAGGAAAGGGAAACGGGAGAACCTCTACATTAAGTCTACACCGATTTTAACGCGTGCCTTAAATTCAATGTACAAATATATTAAGTTATTTTTAATATACAAGGTAACATTAACTTTCATGGTCAATACATTAATCTATGTTTAATTTAATGACATTTCTGACAGTGTAATTACTTTTAAAAAGTTGATTTGCAAGGTGTGGAATCCCACGAAAATAACTAGGACTAAAGAGACCTTTTTCATTTTTTCATTTTATTGATTTTGTTGGTTGTACATAGGTCAGTTTAAGTCTAAACATTACATATGTTTGAAAGGCTTACGTGCAAACTTATATTTAAAACTTATTTCTAAGTCTTAAATCTAACATAAAATTGAGGAGGCTCTATTGGGTCTTCTATTCATATTCAAATTCGGAGAAGGTTTTAAGGAATATGTTGTAGGTAGTTGTTTTTTATTCTGGTATGGTTAGGATTTTTTGCGAGTCTAAAAGTTGCCAGGGAAGGGACTTTAGGTAAATAATAATAATAAAAGTTGGTGGCTAAGTACGTAACGTGATGTTCAATGAGTTCTGAGTTGAGTTCTATGGACTAACAGGACTAACTTACATGTTCAATCGTAGCAGATTAGCCAGCGCATGCGAATCCTAGAACAGCACTTTGTGCGCTCGGTGCGCGCGCGGGCAAATTGAAACCCGCTCGTGGGAGTGGGCGGGCGAGCCTCTTCCTGTGCAATCCGCGCGGCGCCGCCGGGCCCTCGAGCCACCTGAGGGCCGAGAGCCATCGCCGCCGAGCACCTCGCAGCCACCCAGCTGAAAGCTTCTCCGATGGCGCGCCCCACGATCGCCAACCAGAAATTGATATTGCCTTCGTTTTCAAGTTGCGACTCTCGGCCCAGCCAACCTTTTCTTTTAGGCTCGAGTGCCCTGGGAAAAGTATGTTTGCTCTTTTTAGCGTCAAAATAAAGGTAGCGTTAATGAGTTTGGGTAAAGTCTGAATGTAATTTCAGCCGCCCGGCATTAAATGTGCGAATTAAGGTGAGTGTTTGTTGATAAATGAAGGTAGATTCAAACATTTTAAATTCAGAAACGTAATCGCTAGCCGGCAAGCTGGGTGGGGATCATTGCTGAGTCATTGTGATCCCAGTAATTTAAGAAACATCTGGACGGACACTGACTAAATCTTCTCCGTACTGACTTGTCCGCAATTGTTAACATACAGCATACGAACTTTTCGATTTTTGATTATCAACTTCTGATTGTGTAATTTTCTTTGTGTAAAACAATTCCAACAGAGAGGTTCTAACTTTCAGAGACTCTCTTGGTTACACTAAGAGAAATATAATTGTATGATGCAATGTTTTATATTTTTTAGATAAAATGTGTGATGCACTGTTGGGATATTCAAGTAAATATTTGTGTGTTTAATTTTCTGACCAATAGAAGCTATAAATCTCGATCTCGCTCACAGTTCAATGAAGTTTATCTCTGAGAAAATACTGTTCGCAGCCTACAGATTCTTTGATGCTGCATTCAGATTGTAAAAAACGACCAAAATAAGATACTACTCAGTTTTTGGCAGCATCGTGTGGGTTTATTACATAAATGAACACTTAGTTCATTTAATGTGGCATGTGTTGAAATCCATTCTTAATTTTTGATAGTCTTGATAACGCACATTCCCATCACGACTGTTCTCATCTGCGATGTCGCGACAAAGCCCACCAAACGGCTGAGATTTCCTGCTGGTACTGCCATATTGCTTTTCCCATTGCTATCAATTTAGACCGTTTCAATAATCGCAAAAACCCAACGATAACAAAATGTTTATATATGTTTGAACACGAGACACTTTACTTTCATTTTGAGTATTTTTGAATATCTGAATACAATAGTTAAAACATTCTACCTTTATCTATTTCCAGGAGAAATCGCTTGTTTCCATCGTCGAAAACAAAGCATTTTTTTAATGAGAATTTTTTTATAAAATGATGAAGACAATAACAATGAAACAAATAAAATTTTTATATTAATAATTATATTTTTAAAACCTTTTTGGGGAAGCTGTATATGTGTGAAGACGTTTGTATGTTATTGGTTGATATTGTGTGAAATTTGACAATCATGAAGTGTATAGTCTACATCGAGACGCATGAAATGATAGAATTTAATTAAATAGAATGGAAATGTAAGAATTTTTTTTTATTTTTCTGAGTAATACACTGTCCTGTCCAAATTCTTTGAACAGTAAAAAATAGTAAATGCGACTGAATGTTATTATATTTGAAGGTATTTGATTACTCATAACACCTTCCTGTCTACATATTCGATCAACGTGACCCGAATTTGAATAATGCTTGCTGAGATCCTTAGGGATTATTATTTAAAAGAGTGCATCTACTAAATGTTAATTCTACGTCAATTACAATCTGTTTATGTATATTATTTATTTGAAAATAAAAATACTATTTATGCAAGGTATTCTTTTCTGTTTGTTGCAACTTTTCTTGATGTCAAATCAATGTTATTAAGAGAGCTTGTGAAATATAGGTATTGTAATATAAATTACTTTATTTGAATGATTCGTGAAAGCTTAAATTAAATAATGAAAACAATTATTGAATAAGGAATTCATATTAAGAATTCGACATTGTAGTGTTTCAGTTCTCTATTAACTACTAAATAATAGAAAAGGTGCTGATATACTTGCTGAGTCTTTCAGTTCAAATTATTTTTTTGTGAGCTCCTCCTACTTTGAGAAAGTGTGCTACGATATAACTCCAGTCGTAGCGTAGAATGTTTTTCTACTCCCATTGCATAATTCTGTCATTTGATGGTTGCAACCCGTTGCATAATGATACTCATTACGATACAAATTTCATGATGATACAGGTTCTTGACCAATTACAGAGAAATTTACAAACCAAGGAATGATAATTAATCATTGAGAATTGTTCTAGTAAATATTTTGTTCGATTGTATAGATTAAAATTGCATTTAATATTATATAATATCTATCAGTTTTAATTTCTTTTCTTATCTGTTATTTTTACGTGCAATATTATGTAAAATACATTTATCTAAATTTCACTTTGATCCTATTTGACTAGCGCAGTGGTAGTGGTAGAGGGAACATTTGACTGGCGTTAAGATCACAACGCAAGTTATTTTGTGTTATATGTTGCCAAGGAGGTCATAATATGTATTATAATCTCCTTGTACGTTGCCGCCATGTGTTTGTCCTTAAAATCCAGCCAATTCTTTTGTTTGAAATGTCTAGTGAATCAGAGGAGGAGTTGGCACCTCCAGAAATAAGAGAAAAAGCGAAAATTGTGACCTCAGAATTATTGCCGCAACTTTTGTACTCTCTCGCAGGCGGACTGGTAAACCAAAGCCACCTGCGGCAGGTAGAGCGGACTACACGAAACGATTCAATGTGAAAGTTTAACTTATGAAAGTCGTAGAAAAAGTACCGCATGATACTCGATGTAATTGGATACACTCGTGCGAAGTTTATGATACTTGCTCGAACCTCACTCGTATCGTAATATCACACTTCTGTGTTAATCCATCCTTATATCATCGATCCATGGTCCATCCTTATCATGGGCGTAGCCAGGGGGGGGCAGGGGAGGGCAGTTGCCCCCCCCCTAAATCTTAGGACATTTATAATTTTGTATAAAAAACAAATCGAAGTATTGTGTTTTTAAAACATTCTAAGAAAGAAGAAAAAAATTTGAAAAATACAATTTTAATATATAAAATAAACAGAAAACATATAAAAAATGTAATCCTTTTACTTAAACTTTGTTTACGCACGCAAATTCATTTTCGGCCGCGCCGCGCGGCCAACGGGCCGCGGCCCCTTCGCGCGCCCGCCCATGTCCCTTTGTCATTCAAGATCACCGCCGCCGCACGTGTTTCGCTCGCTGCGCGGCTGCAGCCCCCAAGCAAAGATGCGCGGGGCCTTCGCCGACAAAGACATTTGTCGGCGAAATACATATGGCGCGGTTTGCGAGTTTTATTGCCACTCCGCCGACCGACCACCATCGAGGCTTGGCGCGGCGCGCTTCAAACCCCGCCATTGACAGGGCGAGGTTTATGACCTGTTTGCGCCCACACCCCCAGCTGGCGGCACGGTCAGCCCCGCGCCGCGTGACCGCGCCCGGTTCCAGGAAATTTTGGGAGCTTCCCACGGGTTGCACCAAGCGCCCCCCCTCCACATCAGACCGCCCCCTCCGCGACCACCGCGTGGGAGGGGCGGTTTTCTATATGTCGTGAGCCACCGCGTTCGCGAAGGTTCATTGAGATTCGCGGAAGTGCGCAGTGGAAGTGTTTTTTGAGTCTTAGTAGAGCAATAGTCGGTCCAACACAAGTCACACTCGCCCAGAGAGGAAAATGTTTTTGCATTCTTCAGATTTTGCGATAAGATAAATGGAGCAGAAACCTATTGCAACATTTGTATTAGTTCCGAAGATCGTAGTTTTCTTTAAACCGGCTTAAGGAAAAGACAAACGTGTTACATGTGAACAAAATTGTGAAAATACATATTTTTTAATTAGTGTATTAAATTAAGTTCATTAGTAATACTTCTAAAGTGCTTCCAAAAAATATTTCATCACATCAACGGTGAGTACCAAATTACATCACGAGCTATATTACTTTTTTATATTATAATAATAAAATAATTTTAATTTTAATTGGTCTAAAGACCCGTATATTTAATAGAATTTACTCCAATACAACTTTATTAACACCAGTATTTAATGTTAAAAAATAATTTTTAATTTGCTTTTCGTAATATTAATAATTTATCTTGATCATTTTATATTTTAGAATTCATTGCAACGTCTTGCTCTAAAGCTACTTCACACAAAGTTAATATTATAAGCAAAAACTTTGTTATGGATATAAGACAATTTTTTATCAGTAAGTATTCCGATATCAGTGCATATAGTGGCAGTTTCACATATTTTTAAATCTAAAACACGTTAAAATAAATGACATTTTAGCATTTTGTTAAAAGTTAATTTTGTAAATAATTGTGTATAACTTTTTACAATTTCATAGATCATTCGCTCGGCAGCAGTGGTCGAGGCAACATCGTGTGCCCCGCTCAGTAGAGCCTCGCGGTCTGTGACTCGTTTACGTGTTTTCATCGAACTCAAGAAGTTAAAGTGTCAGTGTAAAGTAAGCAGTCTACTTCAGTGCATATAACTGTTCTGATTACGATCGATCTGTTTCTCATTGTGAATGGGGAACAGAAAATAAATGGCGGATGCCGAAGCCGCTACCCGAGGGCAGGCCTCTGACTACAGGAGCCAGCCCGTTGAAGGAAACCACACCGGCCGTCCAAGTTACAACAGAGTCGTTCTCAATGCCATGTACCCGGAGAAGGAACAAGGTATTATAATTGAAGGCAAAGACCACAGCACACCCCTCGAAAGGTACGTAGAAGCTTTAGCATCGATTGTTCCGCCTAGTCACATCACGTATGCTTCAAAAATTTCAAATAACAGAGTGTGTGTATTTTTGAGCAGTAAGCAATTAGTGGATGAATTAACAGAGAAGTACAAGACTATTAATATTGAGGGCTCCTCCCAAAATATTCGGTCTCTTGTGAGTAGACAGAAACGTATCGTAATTTCAAATGTTTATCCTATGATTCCTAATGCAGTAATTGAAGATGAACTAGATAAATTAAAAGTGATACGCAGTTCTCAAGTGTCGTTTCTCAGAGCTGGTTTTGGTAAAGAACAGTTCACTCATATCTTAAGTTTCCGAAGACAGGTGTTCGTTCCGGAAGACTCATTAAGTTTGATACCTGAAGCTATACTGATCACATACAAAGGAGAAAGAAACTGGATTTACATGTCAAGCGGTATCATTAAGTGCTTTCACTGCAAAGAAGAAGGTCATATTGCCAAAAACTGTAAAAATGTAGGAGACATTAACCTCAACCAATCGGAAGACATAATTGATAACAATGTAGCCGCTGACAACGAACAAAGAGATAAGGTTCCTAGTTACCATGAATTTCCCCCACTTGACCAAGGCAAGCCTGTTAAGAGAGCCTTATCACAGATCACAAGTATTCCCAGCAACAATTCAAGTGAACTTCAGGAAGAACAATTCAACCGTCCCCAAGGAAAAATTAACGGTTCGGCAAAACAAACTAAGAAAAAGAAAAGGAAGGTATCCAGGGAGAACACCGTTAGTAGTGTTTGCAACAAGAAAAGCATAGTGGAGCAACTAGCCCCAGCGAAAGAAAGAATAGAAGAATCCAACAATGTACTAACGTACGAGCAACTAAAAGACTTTCTGGAAAATACTTATGGCTTAAGTAACCCTCTTCAAATATCTCTTAGTTACACCAAAGAGACAGGCAGGCTAATTGAAATGCTTAAAGAAATATATCCTTTACTGTCTGACAGAGGAATAAAATCAAGATTTACGAGAATTATGAAGAAACTTAAGGACCCAGTCATCTCAGATTCTTCAAAGGAATCGTCTGACAACGACGAACTAACAAGCGAAGATCTTCAAATATGAAGATAAGAATTTTACAATGGAATGTGAACGGTTTTTTCACTAGATATGAATTTCTTCAGAAGATTCTAAAAGACGAAAACTATGATATACTGTGTATCCAAGAAACCAATTTCAAAAATAAGTATTATTTTAATATAAAACGTTGTCAATGTTTTTATAAAAACAGGGTGATATGTGGAAATGCCAGTGGCGGTGTTGCGATTTATGTTCATACGTCGATCAAGTGCAGTGAATGCGTTATTACAAGTGACTTAGAAGTATGTGTGATACGGCTGCATATTGGCGGTAGTAGCTTTCATCTGTGTAACGTATACATTCCTAATGCGTTTCAGCTAGAATCTCGCCACCTAGACAGCTTATATTCACAAATATCTGGCCCGGTACTGATAGTCGGCGATTTTAATAGCCACAACTTGATTTGGGGATCAACCAGAACTGATCGTAGAGGGAAAATTGTTGGTGAATTTGCGAACAATGAAGATCTTATAGTCTTGAATGATTGCAGAAAATCTACATACTTCAATGCGGGTAGCGGCAACTCATCATGCATCGATCTAAGCATCTGCACTCCAACTTTGGCCAGATATCTAAAATGGAACGTGATGGAAGACCTTCACAACAGTGATCATTATCCTATAGCATTGTCATATGATAATTCGATTATTCCTGAGGACATCTATATGCCCAGATGGATATTTAAAAAGGCTAACTGGAAGTTGTACCAAGACATCATTGCGAGCAAAGTTCAGAACCTTAAGAAATTGAACATCGACGATTCAGTGCAAATAAACGATATTGTGAACAACTTTACAGAACTTATACTGTCGACAGCGGATGTGACTATACCCAAAACAAAAAATACTAAAAGTAAGAAGAAACTACCTTGGTGGACAAAGGAATGTGAAGAAGCGGTTAAGAATTACAAGCACTGGTTTAATGTATTTAAGAAACATAACACAAATGAAAATCAATTCAAGTTTAAATCAGCACGAGCCAGGGCAAGAAGAATCATAAAACAATCTAAAAGGAGCTGCTGGAAAGAATACATTTCATCCTTAAACAGTAAACTGAACTACACGGAGGCTTGGAAGAAAATAAACGCTATCGATGGAAAATTCAGAACAAATTACCCGAAGTCTATGTATACGCCAGACGGACAATTCATTCATGACCCGTGCGATATTGCAAATAGCTTTGGAAAGTTTTTCGCCTCCAATTCTAGTGATGCGAACCTTGCGGATAGCTTCACGAAACATAAAGAAGAAACTGAGAAATCTCCCCTAAATCTGGAAGTTGAAGAAGATGAAATAGATGATTCCATACAACTGAATGTACCCATTACGCTCCGAGAACTTAAGGTCAATATACGTCAACTAAAAGACACAAGCGCCGGTCCCGACGGAATACCTAACATATTTATCCGGATGCTCCCTGAAGAAGCTATCAATGTTCTTTTAGACATTTACAATTATCTATATTTAAACAATGTCTTCCCACAAAAATGGTCAGAAGCGGTTATTGTTCCAATTCACAAGCCTGGTAAGGACCAATTTTTAATAGACAGCTACAGGCCTATTGCCCTAACGTGTTGTCTGTGTAAATTACTTGAGAAGGTAGTGAACTACAGACTTAAATGGTACCTAGAAAAACATCAGCTAATATCGCCTCATCAAAGTGGTTTTCGCAAAAACCGATCTGCCTTAGACAGCATTGCAATAATAGAGAACAGCATCTACAATGGATTCGCCAATAACATGTTCACAGTGGTACTAAGCCTCGACATCGAAAAGGCATATGAGATGGTTTGGCGACGGCGTATTATGGACATAATAACGAAACATGGAATTAAAGGCAACATAGCTAAGTTCGTGCATAACTTCGTTAAAGAACGTTACATTACTGTCAGAGTAAGAGGAGTCTTATCAGAGAGATATATGCTGACAAATGGAGTACCGCAGGGCTCTGTGCTTAGTGTGACCTTGTTTTTGTTGATAATAAATGAACTGCAGACCAAAATCAAACCTCCCGCGATAGTAAGCATGTATGCGGATGACTGTAATATATGCATCACTGGTAAACATCTGACTTCCATAGCAGTTATAGCGCAAAACATCTTAGACACCATCCTGCAGTTCTCCACTGAAGTTGGTCTAAAATTCTCCAAGACGAAATCCACATTCATAGTTTTCTCCAGGAAACGATCCACTGAGAAGACTCTATCCCTGAATATCGGTGAACACAAGATCAAACAATGTAAAACCTTAAAAGTCTTAGGCCTGACACTTGACGAAAGACTATCCTGGATACCTCATATTAAAAGCCTGAAAGTGGAATGCACGAAAAGGCTGAACTTGATGAAAATCATAAGCCATTCGGCGTGGGGGGCCGATTATACTGTGCTTAGAAGAACATATCAGGCGTTGATCAGGGCTAAAATGGAT